>JAESVK010082499.1:0-25662 GCA_017140935.1 Hamamelis virginiana
ATATATATATATATATATATATATATATATATATATATATATATATACAAGGAGAGCTAAATTAAATGCAGAATTAATTTTGAAAAAATGACAATTGGATTAGATGAACTGCTTATGAATTTCATGTTTGCAAAAAATTACAGTGATCCAATGGTTGGTTTCTTAATAAACCAACTTGGAAAAAATAGTGACATTTTAAAGAACAAAAAAGTCACAAATTTTCACTGTCGCATTTTTCAAAAACCGATCGTTAGATCACTGTAATATTAAAGGTTATTGAACACTGAGTCGAAAACCGAGAAAATGATAAAAAAAGAACCAAACTGACCGAGTCCCTCTTAAGGACCAGCTAAAACACCTAAAATTGGTTCGGTTTAGTTTGGTTTATCAGTTTAGTAGTTCAGTTTATATACCCTAGAAGCGACTGAGCGCTGTGATTCTAACCAAGGACTTAAATATCTCTTTTTTGATAAGCAACAAATTTTTTTTAAGAAAAAGAGAGGACAAGATGTCCTACAGAAACAGAAATACAAGAAGTGAAAAACTAAAAAAAAAAGAGGCCAAAAGAATACCTACTAATTTACAAATCACGGACTTAAATATCGGTGTCAACATATATATATATATATATATTGATGGTCCCAAAACATAGATATATCAATGGATATATTGATTGTATTGAAAATATTGATATCGATTTAAAGATACGATGTATATTATTAGTTAAACATGTAAATTTTTTACGAAACTTTGCAAAACAATGAATTAAACTATAATAAACAATTTGGAACCAAAACATTGCAAATTAAATGTATATAAGACAAGTTTGTGTTGTATAAGATTTAATAAAGTGTGTCTCGCTCGGCAAATTAAATCACAATTTTTTACAAGTTCTACATTAAAATGTCATATAACAAAAAATTTAAAATATATATCATTTATACAATAACAAATCAATAAATCAATAATCTTGAATACAAAGGGATCCCTACTTCAAATATTCTTAGACATAGTGGATATCTACCGTTATTTACTGATATATTGGCAAATGTCGACCGATATATTGTTATTTTTTTCAGATATTTATGATATTTTCTATATATCCCAGTATTCTCGTTATTTTCTATATTCTAATATATTGGTTGATATTTTGAGGAAAAGATATGTAAGTCTAATATTATATCGATACCCTCTGATATACGGATATATCGAAGATATGTCGTGGATATATTGGATATTTTAGTCCTGGTAGAATCTTTTTATAGGGACTCCCCACTTTATGTTGTTCTTCGGTAATCTGAAGAGGCTTTGTTAATTGGAACTTATAGAATCGGGATATATATTTTCTTAAGCTATGAGCCATCATCAGGTTTTTATTTTTTTTATTTTTAATAATCTTATTCTAGGGAAACCATCTTAAATTTGTTTAGTTACTGGATTGACATGATATATAACCTCAATATGTGAAATTGTTGTTACTTTTGATACACAATTTTTTTCTGTTGTTTTATGCAAAAATAATAGTGCCATGAAAAATTTGATATGTTCATTCTTGGTTTGTTTCAATGCTTCTACTCATCTACTGGTTGTTTTCAATTATTTGTTGTTTATACTTATTTACGTGAATCTCATTAAAACCTGTATACCTACAAATGCAGGCAAAAGTTGCAGCTTCTATCCAGGACAAGTGGCTTCTGGTTAACTTGCAATCCACCAAGGAATTCAGCTCACACATGGTAGCATTTTCTTAGTGGTTTTTTCTCTTAATTTGATCAGTTCATTTGTTTGTAGGAGTTTAGACTCACTTTTGGTGTTATATATATTACTTTGTGAAGCTTAACCGGGATACATGGGCTAATGAAGCTGTCGCACAAACTATCAAAACTAATTTCATCTTCTGGCAGGTTGGTTTGTTTTTCTGATAGCCAGGCTCCATGCATGTCCTTTTCTTTTTATTTCCAATTTGGCCTTGTTTCAGGCTATGATCTCTATTGCTAATACACAGCAGCCTCATGTTAAATTATTTGATAAATTTCATTATGTGCATAGTTTTTATTTATTTATTTATTTATTTTTTTGCCCTACTTTCCCAGTATTGATTACTTTTTGATTGTATGCACATGCTCAAGTCATTTATTAGGGCCCAAACGGGACAAGTCTGACCTTCGAAATGCTGACCTGGCCGGGCCAAGTCATACTGACAAACTAGAATTTAACAAGTATTTATAAAATAACAATTGAAGACTGAGATGGGAGGAAATCAAACCATGGATATATTAGAATTGGGAGGAACCTCTTACCAACCAGCTGACTTTTTGTTCTTTTTTAATTTTGTTACTTCCTATATTTATCCACTTGCCAACTTCAATACAATATTAAATAATAGGAGATTGGAAATGAAAGTCTCTTTCTCGCATCCATTCTCAATCACCCAGAGTGGGTCAGCCGAGTTGACCTGTTGTTGAACTAGTTAACCCACAACTATTGAGGCAGGGTCAATGACTTGTTCGTGTCTGGTTACTGTGGTTCAAGTTTTTCACGTAGTTCCTAATGTGATCCCATGTTAAGCATTTTACTGGTTTCTATCTTGGACATTGAAGCAACAAATTATGGGATTTCTAAGGTTATAGATGTAGCTGTTGAGTTGTTTGATAATGTATTCTTGGGGCTAATATAGGTTATATGAGACAATGATATTGCACAGTTTGCCCTTGACAAACTTAGGCGTGGTAGGATCTTTGAAAACATGATTAGGCACAACAATTTTACTTTGACATGTATTGCCTGAAATTCCCTGAGTATGTTTATAAAATTTCACAATGAGTGTTTTATTTTATTCCATATGGTTGGATACAAGCATGCTAGAGCTGTTTTGGTTGCTTACCATGGCCATTTGATTTATCTAACTGGACATTTTCTGAATGGTAAAAGTCTTGTATTTTCAAGAGCTCAGTTTCCTTTGTGCAACTAAGTTTTGAATGTTAGTATATCAATACTAGATCACCTCTTGTAGGACCTTGCTTTTGTAGGACCAATACTGGGTTATGGCCTTTTACCATATGGAATTGGCAATTGAGTGATGGAGGAAGAGATGTTGAACCGTCTTAAGGGCTATTATCCTTGTTAATGTTTTCGCTTTAAGGGAAACTATTTTCAGACCAGTTAGTTTGTTATCCAAGAACTTGTTCAGAAAGACCATAATGAAACGAACATAGGCTTTTTAAAATCTTGCATTGCCCATGTAGTTTGGAGTTGCTAACAATAATGAATGTGCTAACTATGGATTAATGGATGTGATGTTGGAAATAGACCGATCGCCCATCAATTTGAATTAGCAAAATTTCGTCAAAGAGTCACTCCATCCTGTTTGGAACATTGAGCTCTTGCCTCAATCTCTTCAATTCCTCTCATAAGACCTTTTGTATCACTAATAGTTTAGGCTTAACTCGAATATATCCTACTTCTGGCTTGCTTACTTAGCTCTTTTCTTAGTGACTCCATTTTTCTAGGGATGTTTATTTTTTATTTTTATTATTACATTTTTTGGGGTTAAAATGGTGTATTTTTCATTTTCCATTTGCCCTGATTTGATCAATAATGAGATTCTCAGTTACAAAAAGGTCTTGTGGGAGCTAAAGAGCTTCTTTAGCTTTTGCTCAAATTTTTTTTAATAGAAGTTTAGTTTATTCTACAATGTCTCAATTGGGTTGTACAATAATGTTAGCTCTAGGTATGAAAACTTATCGAGCTGCATATTTTTTTATTTATTATGAAAAATATAAAGAGATGTGGATAATTGGGTGAGAGAAAATGAGGAATAGAATATCATTGACATGATTCCAATATAAAATGTGAGGTCTATAAATCATCTCATAAAAGGTAACGTAGTATTGGAATTACATCACTTAAACCGAGAAGCTTTAGTCTCTCTTTCTCTCTCTTGTTGAGAATAAATCCACAAGAAAAATAATCACCCAAGATATTAAGCACAAGAAGAAAAACAACACACACACACAATAAAGAACACAAGGAATTTTACGTGGTTCGGCTAAATTGCCTACGTCCACGGAGGAGATTGTCTTCTTCACTATGAGAGAAAATGAGTACAACTGGTACAAGAAGTTCACTTAGGATATACCCCAAAACCAAGTCCCTTGAACCCAAGTACATCCCACTCAAGCTCACACTCTCAAACCCTTAAGAAGACTTAACCCTATTCACTCTAGTCTTGCTGCGTTTCTGCACATATGTATATATAATGGCAGCCACTACACAGCAAAAAATGCCTTTCAATAGTGCCGTGCACCATCAATTCCCCATGCAAGCACCACGGCTTCACAAGATGCAGTTGCAGCCTTCCCCATGCAAGCACATATTGGAAACTAACAACACTTTCTCATAACCCATGCATGGGCTTAGAAAAACAAAAGAAATTAAATTGCCCCTTAATTGGTTCTCTTGCAACCATGCAATACCAACTCTAATTTCAAAGAGAATTTGACCAAAGCAATTAATTTCACCAATAAAAATTTAATCATCCACTTTGGGTGGATTCCCAACATCTCTTTCTCTCTCTCTCTTTCTCACACACACACACACACACACACACACACACATTTTGGGAGCCCCACCTTCCTCTCTTTGGGTTTTACATTTCCTCTTTTTGGGTTTTACATATGCTTGAAATCTTTAATATTTGTTGCTAATGTTTTGGACCAAAAATTAATATAATATTTATAAAAATATATTTATTTAGTAACGTATTCCTGTTGTATTGTATCTTACGTTTTTAAAGATTGCCATATCGGCCTATTAATATTGTATTGTATCTGTATCTTGTATCTCTACATAACAATTACTGAAACCAGAGGACTAGATGATTGAGTTATTGGGTCTAACCTAAGAAATAGTTAGGATGATGGATGAATGGATGATTGTCTTACATTTTTGTTTATTTATTTTATTTTTATTTTATTGATTTTTTGTTTTGAATATTGTTACATTTTTTTTATTATAATACATGATTCAAATTGTTGAAAAATAGTTCTTCCCAAGTTCTACAAATAATATTCCTTGATGTTAATTATCCAATCATGTGGGTGATGACCAGCACTATTTTCTTTAACTGGTTTTCTTATCCATATGTTGGACCTACACTATTTTCTTTAACTGGTTTTGTCATCCGTATGTTGGATCTACACTATTTTCTTGAACTGGTTTTGTCATCTATATGTTGTAAATATAGGTATATGATGATACAAGCGAAGGGAGGAAGGTCTGCACCTATTACAAATTGGATTCTATTCCTGTAGTGCTTGTTATTGATCCTATCACAGGGCAAAAAATGCGCTCATGGTGTGGAATGATACAACCAGAGCGCTTGCTGGAGGTATGTGTTATTTTGAAGTATTTTTAGTAGCCATTGATGCATAATAAATACAAATGCAGGAAAGAGAGGCTAAGAAACTTCTTTATTAGTAAGATTTGAACTGAGATTGATTTCTATTGCCTCACTGATTCGAGTCTTTTCAACTGTAGGATCTACTACCATTCATGGAAGGTGGTCCCAAGGATCATCATGTCAGTTTATCTCATAAACGTCCAAGAGAATGCTCTCTTACCCCTCCACACAAAATTCAAGGTATTTTAGGCTTTGCAATTTTCTGCTGTTTAAAATCAATATTGTCGTGCACTTAAGATCAAAATTGAGAATCAATACGCTCATGATTATTTCTCTGGAACATCATTCATTATTATTTTCTCTTACACTTACGATGAAATGGAGAATCAATAAGCTCATGATTGTATTTATGGAATTTCATTCATTATTATTTTCTTCTCTACACTTTTCATATCACAGTTCTTACTTGAGTTCTGCACCATGCAAAATGTTGCATGTGATATTGGATTACTAGCATGCAAAAAGGAGACTTTGAGGACTCAGTATTTACTGATTCGTTTTGGCGGAACTGTGGAAGTATAGTTTGGAATCTGATAGCCGGACCAATTGTGAAAACTGTTATTAGATTTTGGAAGAATAATGTTTAATGGAATTGAAATCATCTCCAAATTTGTTTCAAGGAAAATGGGAAGTTTACTTTTAAAATTTTAGTTTCTTAAAGGTTGAAGAATAGTTTACTCTGCACTTTACTGCATGGCTGCATGCATTTCGGATTCTGAATGGGACAATGCTATTTCTGTTGCTAAAGCATAAGCAATTTGTTTCAGTGTAGTTGTCAATTGTCCATGATAAATCACATTATTCTAATATAAAGTAGCTTCTGGTTGTTTTTTTTTTTCCTGAATATTCATCTTCTGTTAAACAGGCTCATACTCCATATTTTAATTCTTTTGAAGCATCTGTATGTTTTTTTAAATTGTTGTCCAGTTTACATGGGAGTCCTGTGAATATGCTTCATTGAGAAGCACTTGCCAAGGATGGAATCTATGACAGATGTGTCCAAGCTCAGAAGTGAGAGTGTTTATGTAACAGTTTCTATTTCTAAACTCTGAAAGCCTTAACATATATGTTAGCGGCTTTTGTATCTGTCTGGGGCTTACAAAGCTTATTGTGCCAACCTATTGTCCCAACTTTTTTCAAGTTTTGATAACAAATTGATTTTTTTTTTTAATATCTTGCTGTCAATGGAGGGATTGGTTTTAGATTTTCAAATTTTGAATTTTTGACGAAAGGTTCTGTTGAGAATATGTTGTGTTATATATATATATATATATATATATATATATATATATATATAAATATAATTTTATTTCTTTGTTTGTTTTATATTGTTGTTGTTGTGGGTTGTTTTGGGGTTTGGGGGAGGGGGAGTGGGGGATGTCCTCTACCATTTAGCTTCCTCCCCTCAGTGCCTATAATGATAGCTAAATCACTTTAGGAGAGCTATCTCTTCACACATTTCTTTAAAGTTATATTCAAACCATGTCTTCTCATATCAAATTTTTCATCCTAGAAGTTATTGTGGCAAAAGTTGGAGTCCCTTAGCTTTTGCCACAATCACTTCTAGTATGAAAATTTTGCCAACCACCCTATCACTTTTCAAATTGTATAGAAGTGATTATCACCTTATCTCTTAGATGAATTGCAATATTAAACTCCAAAAGTGATTTTACGAAAAGCTAATGCAAATGGGCCCTAAGCCTTAATTCCGACTGCATATAATGATGCATCTGTAAATGATTAGTCATTGATTCAGAGGAAGTTAAAATAAATCTGACTTTGGAGGTCCCAGTGGCTGCAGATGAAACTAACAAAGAAGATGAGGAAGCACTACGAGCTTTGGCAGCTTCTTTGGAAAGCATGAAAGACTCTAGTGGAGTGACCTCCAAGGATAATGAAGTAACCAATACTGACAAAGAGGAAGCAACAGCTTTGAAAAAGGAGGCTACGTATCCACCTCTGCCTGAAGAACCCAAGGGTGATAGGAAGCTCCTTTGCAGGGTTGGAGTCCGTCTTCCTGATGGAAGTAGGGTCCAGCGGAATTTCCTTCGCACTGATCCGATACAGGTAATAATTTTATTGCGAGCCTGTTTTATTTGGTTTTTTCGTCATCTATTGCTCATTTTCATGTGTTCATCAATCCTGGAATTCAATAAACAGTTATCCTCTTTTCACCAAAAATAAATAAAATAAAATAAAATAAAATAGACAGTTATCCTCGGATGGCCAATAAGAAAGGATATGGAAATTGAATCCTTTAATCAATATTTTTCAGATGTAATATTTATTTTGGCCTAGCAAATAGGCCCATCAAGTGTGGCCTATTGAGATACAAAACTGTAAAAATTGCCAGGCAATTTTCTTGTTGGGGTTCATCTTGGATGACTGATAGTTAACTCATCTTAGGAACATAGCATTTGTATAATTCTGCAAATTTTCATTTGGGATATGCAGGAACCTCCCTTGAGGTTTCTGAAAATTTACTCAACCATCCTAAGGCTTTTTAGAAAACTCCAACCTCACCCCAGGTTTTCTACTTCCTCGCACTCACCTCCTATGACTTTTCATGCGATAAAGCATATTCTTCTCTGATTTGCGTGTACTTGGAGATAGTGAAACCTGCATTCACTATTCTTCTTTTGTAATATACCTTGGTAAACATCCTTGTGTAGACCCAAAGTTGAGTTAGATAAATGGTGTGTGCATTGTGGCGCAGACTCTCATTAAATGGCCCCCATATGGAAGATTGCAGAGTAAAAAATCATCAAGAGTGGATGATATTGGACTTATTATTTTAAATAGTTGCCTCTTCAAAATATTTCACTGTCGTTATATAGCAGGCGAAAATTAGATAGCCCAAATCATTTGATCATCCATTTTTTTTCCCAAGTAGAGGCTTTGAGGTGGAACCAATTAATTATTGGTCTATGGTCTCATTGCAAGGGGTGTGTGCATGACATAAGGTGCTAATACAGGCACTAGGATACTTGAATTCCCATTTATGCACAAAGGAAATCGAAATATCCTTAGAAACACGAGGGAAAATAATTAAATGTCCATTATAGGCTAACCTATCACTCTTGACAACAGCAATAATGGAGTTTTGTATGATTTAAAGGAAAAAAAAAAAAAAGGGAAAAACCCTTCTCCCAGGTAGTGTTTTCAGAGGCACGGGCATTAGGTGGGAAAATAACTTATTAATTATCGGCAACAACTTTTCTTTTTTCCTTATTTTCTTTTGGTTTTGATTGATTTACTTTTCATGCTTTACCATATACAATCAAATCTCAAGAAACAAAAATAGTAAAAATAATACATTGTCTTTTCTTTATCTTGTTATAATAATTGGATTTACCTAATACAACTTTTTGTAATTGCATTGCATATAATTGGATGTAAACATCTTAGCTTGACAATTTGGAAATGGCATTTAACGTTTAATGTGGTATGACTTTTTGTTGTTATTATTATTATTATTATTTTTGTTTTTCATTTATTTTTACTTTTTCATTACAAGAACATCAACAATTTCATATAGGTTCCTTGAATTTATTTTTTTATTTTTACAAAAATGTTGACATACATCACATGTCCCACTGCTAGTAGTATAAAAAGGTGAAAAAAATAAAAATAGTGAATGAAAATTAAAATTTATAAGAATATATCAATTTAATGTTGTAAACTATTTTCAAACATTTTAAAAGCAATCTTAGCCTAGAAAGATAATTGATTAAATAAAAAGCATACAAGGTATTTTTGCTTTTTGTGGTTTCTAAGCTCCTAAAAGGCACATGCCTAACCCATTGGGGTATAAAAGACACACTAAACTCACCTTGGGTATGTGTCCACTTCATTAGGAGGATGGCCAGTGGGAGCACTGCTTAGATTTGGATGGCTTGGGGTATTTTTGCTCCACTTGGCTCCAGACATGAAAAAAAAAAAAAAAAAAAAAAAAAAAAAGTGAAAAGCACAAAGGCCTTTTTCTTTTTTTCAGATTTTAAAAACCGAAGGATTTTGAAGTACCAATACTTGTAATTTTTAGGATTTCAAAGTTCATTGTTCTTTATTGCTCCAAGAATTTTTAAGTTACCAGCCTAAAAAACTTTTATCACTATCATTCATCACCACAAATAATTCATCACGTCAAATTTTACAACTTAGACTACCCATATACCACCACCCCATCATTCTCTACCACTGCTACCATCCAATCCACCATTAAGTTCACGAACTGTCATTATTCAATATAAATTTTTTAAAATATTAATCTAAAAAGTTAATTGAGAGGGGATTAGAGACATAGTTTTAAGTATTGGGTAATAGACTCATAAGGTATTATTGGTAAAGGTGTAATGGGATGCGGGTGTATCGGATGATGCATAACGGTTTGAGACTGTAATTTTTATTTTATTTTTTATTTTTGCACTCCAACCCCCATAAGCAGTAACACACTTGCCTTCACCCTGTACTCATATATATTAATGTTTTTAAAGGATTCTAGTGAATTTATTTCAACCTGATACCTTTTTTTAGTATAGGGTAAAGGTATTTTTATCATATTTGCAAGTCTTTTCTTACTATAAGCATCATATAATTAGTTGTTTTTTCTAACTTATATTTAATTCCAATACTAATATCTTCCATAAAAGAAGTTAAGGTCAAATATTACACCTGTATTTTTAAAAATATATTTATAATTTTTATTATAAATGCTAGAATGTATTAAAATAATTCTAAAAATATTTTTATAATATTTCTCAATTTTTAAATATCAATCCTCTTTTCTCTAAATTTTTGAAAAACTAAAAGAAGTAGCATGTCAGGCATATAAGCTGATAGCAATGCATTGGCCTCCAAGAATGTCCTAACTTGTGAGTTTTAATTAGCATTGCTTGTTTTGCAGCTGCTGTGGTCATTCTGCTGTTCTCTACTTGAGGAAGCTGAGACACGGCCATTTCGCTTGACACAGGCTATCCCGGGGGCTTCAAAATGTCTGAACTATGATAGCATATTAACCTTTGAGGAGTCGGGGCTATCCAATTCTATGATCTCAGTTACTTGGGAATGAAGCTTATCATGTTAGGTTACTGTTTTGCGGATCAGCTGGAATTTTGCATTGAAGAGTTTTGGTTTCAATGCTCATTTCCTCGTTTATTTAATGCATATTTTCTTGTTGATTTTGCATTTTGTCTATTATATAATATTGTATATACTTCATGTCCATTAGGGGGGCATGGAATCTATAATTATTCTTGCTACACTGGTGTCGTATCTTACACTTTCGTAATTTTGTTTGATATCTTTCGTTTTTTTTTTTCTTCTCACTGTTCCCCATGTTAATTTTACCTGTGCCTCCGACTATTCTTTGGCCAAGTGTGACTTGTTGATGAATTAGCTCGTATTTGGTATACTTGGTCCATACTTTGTGATCCCTCGATATAATTTCTAATAAGACACTGCTTGCTTATGTTCTCATATACTCCTGTCTCTTTTCCAAGATGCTGGGTCCTTTTATATATATATATATATATATATATATATATATATATACATAGTGTTTAAAGCCTGGTATTATCCTGGACTTTTCCTTGGCGGACTGATTTTTTTTAATTTTTTTTTTAAAGTCTGTCCGACACTGTGATTTGATCCCTCATAAGGGAGTAAAAAAAAAAAAGAATACTCAAAATATTATGTATAGAATGGTGATATTGCAACCACAATTAGTCTTTACATGCCATAATTTTATAAATGAGCTCCACAAACTCTCTAAAGTACTCCCGAAGTCTAATTACAGTACTAATTTAATTTGTCTCTACAGGTCCATTTCTTTTTTCAAGTTAAATCTCATTGAGAGCTTTACAACCAACTCCTAAGACACTCAAAATATAAAAGATTACAACAATTACAAGTTCTTGAGGTGTCTTGAGTTTTCATCAATCTTGTGCTCGAGTCTCTTACTTGGTTTAGCTCAATCCACATGCTTGCATTGTGCGTTGCTTGATCATTACTTGTCCTTTTATGTTTTCACGTTAATTCCACCATGTTTGAATCTTGCATCACTAGATAATCATTTTGAGCACAAAAGACATGTTTGTTATTGTTCGGCTAAAAATCTCTTCTCACGTGGAGTAGGTGTGCGCGGGCGTGCCAGGACTAATTAAAGTCCGGAGATCGTTTGAACACGACTCCAAGCACCTCGCTAGGCAGAGAACTTAAGATCGGGGATCTCAAGGGCTAGAAGGTCGCTGTTTATACGATCAGGCGATTGGATGGAAGTTAGGGGTTCTACTTCCTATGTGTCTCGAAAGTGAATGATTTATACAAGGAATCACAATAAATAAATAAAAGTAAAGACATGAGAATGAAATTAAACTGAAAAGAACTTGAAATTCATTTATGAAATTGAAATACTTACAAATGATAAGCTTACCAATCCCTTGTAGGTCATGATAGATGCTTGAACGAAAATGATGTTGGATGCAGAAATAAATATAAAACTGAACTAAATTAAAGACTTGAACGAAATTGATTGAAAGAAAGAAAATTGATTGCTGAAGTTGTTGGGGTTTGAAACGTTGCATTTCATCTTCATTTTATAGCTCCACGGTCTTTCAACTGCCATTAAGTAACTTCCCTGCCTGATCATGGCCTTCCCCATGATCTCCTTGTTTCATCCATTATTTTGATTGTGGCTCCATAATGAGTAGAACGTGGCTTTGAGGCTTTCCTCCCAAACATGATCTTTTAAAATGGCTAAAATTTCTCAGCCATTATCTCTAAGGTAACCAACTCTCATTTAACTCCCTCTAATAGCTTGCCACGTGTCCCACTTCTATCTCCAGTCTTTAATAAATTGAGACTCCTATTAGCAATTTGCCACGTGTTGGACCAAATCTCTTATTTGATTTATCTGATAAACCCCAATTAAATGCCTCATGTCCAATTGTAATTGGCCGACATTTTTTAGCGTGAAAAGTTATTATCAAAACTTTGACCTAAAAATGTTATGAGGGAAGCCATTAGGCTAACAATCTCCTCATTTTTTATGATGAAAAACTAATTGTATAATAAAACAACAATGCTAGGAAGTTGACAAACACCCCCTAACTATAAGCATAGATTAACAATATGCAATGTATACAAGCCATCAATATAATGTCCGAGCAATAAATATAACCATTTGTTAACCAGCCACCTCGCGCACGCCCGACTCATTTTTGGAATTGAATTCACTATCATCGTAGATTGTAGACAATTCAACATCCTTCTCTATTTATCATTCTCTTTTATCTACTTGTTTATCTTTCTCTATTATTTACTCAAGATCATCCAATCCTAATCATCATTCTCTATTGTGGGAATCCACTTAGATTGGGTTTTGAAAAAGGAAAGGAGTTTTATAAAAACTGGGAGTCGCCACCTTAATTTTAAAGAATAAAAAAACCATAAAAAAGAGTTTTATTTTCAATAAAATAGTGACTCCATATTTTGGAAAAAGCATAGTCTTCGAATCAAAGTTGGATTCGGGGGCTAGGTTATGAGATAAGAAGGTTCCAGAACGCATCCTGTAGGCACCTATCTCACCCTAATTAAAGGTCTCCTAATTACTTTTGGGCTTATCAAAATCTTATAAAAACAACCCTAATTATCTAATCAACTAAGAAAATATGAATAATAATACATAAATAATAATAATAGATAATAAGAAAAAGGCAAACACAATCCTAAAGACCTTAGGAGACATATAGTCATCCTAAGGGTGGACTTGCGCCCTATTGGCTGCCTGCATACTTTATCAGTGTCTTGACAGAGATCAAAGTCCATTGTAGTTCGAACACCTAGGATTCTCCTATTGTAATGAACTATACTATTACAAGAATTTTATCTCATCTAAGACTCTATCTTCGAGAGTTTTTATTTATTTAAAATTCTTTTTAGAAAACAATTCCTCAATTAGAAGATTCTCAACAAACTTGGAACTTTATTTAAAACCAAATTCGAACCCAATCACAACTCTTTTTAAAGTGAGAATTCTATCCTGAATCAAATCCTTTCAAAAGTGGAATTTCATTCCAAATCAAATTCATGAGTTCCAATTTCATTGGGATTCAATTAATTGTGAATTAATTTTAGTAAAACACTAACTTTGAGAGTCTCTCGAAAAGAGGATCCTAAACTCACTAGAATCCTAATTTTAATGCAATTCTTACAACAAAAGGGAATCCTAAGTGGGGTCAAGTGACCCCCCTAATCCTAGGGTCTCTAACTAGTCCTAAGTTAGTCTAAACACTTAAAACAACTAAAACAATGCATGTTGGAAATTCTGGAAAAAGCATAAAAGAAATGCAATAATGCACAAAATGCATGAAGATGTCCTAAAATGCAAACTACTTTTACTAAATGAACCTAGACATGTTTCTAGGTTGAATTCGGACCTAAAAAATAGCTTTTAATCCACTTTAAAGCCACTTTTAAATTCTGGACAGAATTAAAAGTCCCTTTAAATATGAATTAAAACCCTTGAAAATAACAAATAAAAAATGTGAGAATGCTCTAAAATGCAACCTAATACAATGTAGTAAACTACCCTATATGATTTCATACCAAAATATGGCTTAAAAATGGTAATTGAACCACTTTAAAGTAATTATTCAAATATGGACAGATTTGAATAATTACTTTAAATGGTCTAAAGACCATAATTAATCCATCAAATAATCATAAAATAAAGTCCTAATATGCATACTACTATGGAACAACAAATACTCATGCAATTCATCCAAAAATAACATACATTGATGCTTAATATAATCAAATTACACACAAAGGGAAGGGACTCACCTTAGCTCGCTCCCTCGAACACAATTCATACATCAATCAATGCACAATATCCCAAAATGAAAAGAGTCATCAAAGAAGAGCAACAATCATGCTATACTTAAAGAATTAAGACACAAGCAAACATTAACATTCTAAAACAATGACAAGATACAAAAGACAAAAACTTTATATCTAATATGCATTCCTATCTAAAAACAGAAAATAATATGCATAAAACCAATTCATAGCATGCATTCTAAACATAAAAACTCCTAAACATGCTCCTAACAATTAAACAATGACTATCATGCTCACAATATATCAAAGACTTAAACTTTATAAAGTTAAACATACAAGACTCACAATCACAGAAAATCGCATGCTATCAAAACATATCCTATCATGCAAGAACTCTCTAACTATTCCTGACCATGAATGAACAACTTAAACGTCTCCTCTTAACTAGAAGCATAAAAGAAGATGAAGAAGAAGAAGACAAACCAAACATATGCAAACTATCCAGAATTTCCTAAAATCAAACTATGTTATGCAAATCATGGAATTAAAAGAGAAAACGGATGAAGGGTTACCTTTCTCCTTCTTTGTCCTTCCTCCTAGCTCTCTCATTCAAGCTCTAATGGCCTCCAAATTCGTAGCTAGGGTTCTATGTGCAGTTCTAAGTGTCAAAAGTTCTCTCAAATCCAAGTTCCTCCCCTAAATTGATTTACAAGTGATGTATATATAGAATAGAGGTCAAATATGATCAATGGTCCTCATTAAACCCTAGAGAATGATCCAAGGGTCTTAAATGAGTCTTCCTAAGTCCCCAAGGTCATGCTGAATCCCTCAAACTGATCTAAATAGGCTTTGGAAGAGTTTCAAGGCGAATAGGAGACAAAACTCGAAAATTTGGCGAATCTGGAGACTAGGCTCGGGTGACTGTCCACCCTAGGACAGTTGGCCGTCCCTAGGTTGACGGTTATCGGGCTTCAAGTGTATTTTGTCCCAATTTGGGCCTAACTTGGCCCATTTCGACCTTTTTTTTTTTTTTTTTTTTTTTTTTTTTTCCGGCTTTTCGGGCCTGTTTCAAGTCCAAATTCGACGATTCAAGAACTAAAACGACTGTGATTCGATTCTCCATGTTTTGAGAAGTGTTTGAAGTGAAAATGCATTGACCAAAGTCAAAGTTTTAAGAAAAAGTCAACCGATTAGCTGTTTTGGGTCTACCGGGCTTAAATTAGGGTTTTGAAATCCACTAACTAATTGCTCTCGAAATCGTTTCTACTTCTCGAAACAAGTTTAAGAAAGTATTTTAAAGCTTTTGAAGGCTTTGATTTGATAAAAAGATCGAATCCCGGTTATTCCCGGTTGAAACCCTATTTTGAGCTTAAGAGGGGCCTTTGGGCCTTATGTGCCAAACATGAGCCTAAAGGTTCAATGGACCTTGTCATTGATCAACTTAGCTACCAAACACACCCTAATTATCCATGCCTGAGTCTCGAGACAATCTGAGACCAACTCGAAGGCTTTTAAGAACTTTTGCGATTCAAAGGACAATACTGTCCCTTAAGTCACAAAAGGCTTAATCACCTATCAAGCCTGACTCAAAATGCAGTGAAACTTGACAGGGACATCGACGAACTCCCTAAAAACCTAATGCAAAAAGAAT
The DNA here is from genome assembly GCA_017140935.1 of Hamamelis virginiana. NCBI lineage: Eukaryota > Viridiplantae > Streptophyta > Magnoliopsida > Saxifragales > Hamamelidaceae > Hamamelis > Hamamelis virginiana. Next base: position 15,951 of record JAESVK010082499.1, read on the forward strand.
TGACTCAATCTAACCTAAAAACCTACATGCGATAACGACCTCTATCTAACTGTTTAAAAGGGTGCTATGGGCAACTTAGGGTTTTAACACCCCTATTTCACCTCAAATCATAGGCAACCATCCATGACTCTATTCAGGGTCAAAGATGGATGTCTACAGAAGCCCCTCGTTGATATTCATGGCTTCGCCAGTGGATATCAACGAAATAAAATGACATCCCATTTTTGCCACAATAAAAGAGGGATAATCAAACCAATTACTCACAAACATTGACATTATCATCATTCTTAGGAATCCAATTCCTAATTATCTTAAACTCGGAGTCAAAATAATTCTTGGAAGTCACAATTCCAATTATCTGGGAGATAAATCTCTTCTTGGAAAACTCATTTCCAATTATCTTAGGGAATCACATTCCTTCTTGGAAGTCGCACTTCCAATTATCTTATCCTTGAAGTCAACGACTCTTCTTGGAAAACTCATTTTCCAATTATCTTAGGGGATCGCAATCCTTCTTGGAAGTCACACTTCCAATTATCTTATCTTGGAGTCAACGACTCTTCTTGGAAAACTCATTTCCAATTATCTTAGGGAAGTACATTCCTTCTTGGAAGTTACACTTCCAATTATCTTATCCTTGGAGTCAACGACTCTTCTTGGAAAACTCATTTCCAATTATCTTGGGGAACTACAATCCTTCTTGGAAGTCATACTTCCAATTATCTTATCCTTGGAGTCAATAACTCTTCTTGGAAAACTCATTTTCCAATTATCTTGGGGAATTACAATCCTTCTTGGAAGTCACACTTCCAATTATCTTATCTTGGAGTCAACGACTCTTATTGGAAAACTCATTTTCCAATTATCTTAGGGGATCGCAATCCTTCTTGGAAGTCACACTTCCAATTATCTTATCTTGGAGTCAACGACTCTTATTGGAAAACTTATTTTCCAATTATCTTAGGGATCGCAATCCTTCTTGGAAGTCACACTTCCAATTATTTTATCCTTGGAGTCAACAACTCTTCTTGGAAAACTCATTTCTAATTATCTTCAAATTTGCCAATATTCTTTTGATAACTTCATGTTATCACCAACATATGCATTCCACAACATCATCGATATCATTTAACATCATTCTTATATACATTTCATGTATATTTTCCATCATCTTATGCACTTCATACAACCTTATTGATTTGGGCCTTTAAAATGGGCCTTTCTCATTCACAAACCCTCATTGGGCTTCACACTCTCAATTCCCTTTATGGGCTTCACAATCTCATCATTTCACTTATATTTATAACCATTCCATGATTACAAACTTTGTTTACACACTACTTTCATCATTCATTTCCATATCTCATGGTTTTCAACCAAAAACTTATCATTTTATGTGAACTTTCCCATTCACAATCACTCAATTCTCATCTTTGCATGTACAAACCCTTCCTTATTTCTCATTCATGCATCAAATCATCTTCAATCTCAATCAAATGATCTTTCCCAAATCAAAATTTGAAGGAAAATTGGTCAAAATAGGCCAAAATGGGCCAAAATAGGCTAAATGGGACTCAAAAGCCCAAGAAAAACTCAAAATTGGGCTCAAAGTTGGGTGACCGTCTATTAGAGGATGGTCAACCGTCCCTGGTGGACGGCTAGCCGTCCTCTAGTGGACGGTTACCCGAGCCACTCTCCTCTTTTTAAACCATTTTGACCTCTTTTGCCTATTCACTTAATATATCATCCTATTTTGGCACTTTCTCTCTCTAGAATTTCCAATTTCATTCAAAATCCATCACATTTGATTTAATTGTTCTCAAATTAATCTCTAAACACTTCTAGTGTTTCTACACACTTCAATTCTCAAATCAAAAACTAGGTATCATCATCATTGATTCAAATTTAGGTTCCATTACCTAACACAAACCCAAATACCCATAGAATTTCATCAACTCTCTTACATCTCTAATCACTATGGCTAATAGGAGATATGAACTTTCAAAGTATCCATTCTTGGAGATGAAGAGGTATAAAGTGCTATCATATGATGCCAACAACACAAGTTTGCTCTTGGAGCCCCAATCTCATATTTCCTACATCCATGCTACACAAGAGGTAAGCTTACTTTCCATGCACTTTTCTTGAATCCTCAATGTCTTGGTGTTTCAATATTGATCCTTGGATGTTGTTTAATGACTCCTATTCATGAGATTTGTATTTGGAAAAGCTTGAGTGCCCCATTTCAATAGCTTCACAAGCTTGAAATGTTGTCTACCAAGTGTTTGATAAAATTCCTAAGAGACTAAAGTTTGATTTTTTCAATCCAAACTCATGTCATAATTCAAATATGTTTCTAACATCATTTGGATACTTTCAAAGCATCATGACAAGTTTTCAAAACTCATTTCAAACATATGCAGACTAGGTGTTTGATAAAATGCCCAAAAGGGACCAATTTTCAATTTTCAAAGCAATTCATCATGTCATGCCTTTCCAAATGTTTTCAAAATGATTTTTCTCATATCATGACAAGTTTTCAAAACTATTTCAAGTGTGCACATATTCAAAATTTTCCATGAAGTGAGTCTTAGCTCATTTTCTTACTCAAATCAATATTCACTTAGATGTCATTTTTATGACTTTTAAGCGGTTTTACTTCAAAATTTACTTATGCTAAGTACTCAATTCAAGGTTTTTATTTAAAATCCATCCTCTTGGGGTTTTCATTTCAATCCATTTCTCATGAGAAGAGGCACATGGAATATCAATGAGTTATGCTAACTCTTAAGACAAAATCAAAAACACAAAAATTAATCCACAAGATGACACATTTTCAAAAGTGGTCATACTTTGCTATCTCTGTAAGAACCCAAATTTTTATTTCCCTTTTTATATGAATATTTAATGGTTACAAAAAAAAAAAAAAATTGAAATACTTACAACTTTGCCATTCTCTATTTAAAACCCAAACCATCCCCTCCCTTCATTTTTAGCCGTAAGAAGGGAGGGTGCCGAGAGAGGAGAGCGGCGGAAAGAGGAGAAAGAGAGAGAGAGGAGCTCGCTGGGGAGCTTGCCGGAGTCGCCGTCGCCGGAGGAGGTAAGCTTTGGTTCCTTGTTTCGGTTCATTTCTCTTCTTTTCCTTCTTCTTTTTCTTTTTCTTTTCTTACCCATTTAGTGGGTTTGTGGCTATGTCTTTGAGGATTGTTGATGTTTTATGTTTGTGGAAGTTTGGGGTAAGTGTTGTGTGTTGTATAAGTTTATTTTATGAGTTATTTAAGGGTTTGTGTTGATTTTTGATGATTTGTGAGGTTTGATGTCAAAAATGAGTTTTGTGGGTTTTTAAAACCATAGGTTTGATCTTTTGAAGATTTAATGGTTATAAATGGTTTTGAAAGGTTTATTATATGTATACAAGTCTAACGCAAAGTATTTGTTGGGGTTTTATAGCCTGTTTTGGTATTAAACCATATTTTGGGTTTGTGTGGGTTTTATGCCTAAAACTTTGTGGTTTTCTCATTTTTATCGTTGGATCTCGAGTTTTCTATCGGATTCAAAGTTGTATAAGTTTCTTTTGGGTTGATCTATGTTTTGAACGGTTTGATTTTGATTTGGTGGAGTTTTGATGAATTTTTGGAAATTTGGGTTCGTTGCTGCTCGTTACTGGGTAAATCTGTAGGTGCTCTATCGATAGAGGTGGTGATCTCTATCGATAGAGGAACTCCTCAAGGCTGTAGGTGGAAAAGTCGAAGGATCTGCCTATCGATAGTGTGGTTTGATGCCTATTGATAGACCTCTTTATCGATAGAGGGTCTATCGATAGACAAACCTCTATCATTAGAAGTCCTATAGGTCTATTGATAGACCTCCTCCACTTTTGCGTTAATCTTCTATTTTACTCAATTTTCTGACCTCCTTCCCTTGGATTTATGTTTTGAACGTTTGTTGGCCATTGGTTAGGTATTTTTTGGGGTTTTGAGTGAAAGAATCCCATGGAAATATGCGGAATAAAATTTTTTCTCCATGGAATAAAAACCAAGATCTCATGATTGATTATATAAGCTATAAATAGAACTTTAAATAATGTAAACAACTTACATTGATAGCCTTAAGAGTAGGATTAAATGATTGTAGAGCAGCTCCAAAACAATGAAAGCCTCCAAGATTGATCCACACTAGAAGCAAGCTTCAAGAGAATGATAGAGGAGAGGAGAGTAGTTGCTAGGATTTCTCAAAACCCTTTTGATCTAATCTTACTAGCTATGGCCGGCCCACCCTTGTGTCTATCTAATATGATGAGTGCTAGCTCTCTATTAGATAGATGGTTATCTTATTTCAAATTTGAAATAATTCAAATTCAAATTCAAAATACAAGTGCAATGATAGATAACTTGTCATCTTATTTTGAATTTCAAAATCAAAATTTAAATTCAATTTTCAAATGCAAGAAGCTTGTCATCTTATTATTTAAGTAATTTATAATTAACTTTTAATTATAAATATACCCTCTCTTATCTTTTAAATGAAGCTACCAACTATATGTGTGTGACCTCTTCGGTTCACAACAACCTAGTAGTAGGAATTAGGATAATAAATTATCCTTCAAATAAAACTACTTTTATTTAAGGTTCAAATTAGAACTCTTCTAATTTCCCTTTGAGAAATAAATTTCTCTTTGGCCTCTACTAGTCTTGAGTGACATCTAGCAATATGTCAAGACATACCCTAGGTTGTGTGAAGGTTAATCATAACACAGTGAACCCTTCAGTTACAATTAAGATACAATTCAATCCTTCCATCAAACAATGCCTTAGTTAAATTACTGGGTATTGGATAATATGTCAAAACCCTAATTTAACATTTTGTATGTGATTCTCAAAATAAAAATTCAACCTTGGGGTACTCAAGAAACAGTTTTCTTATTCCCAACTGCTTTGGCCAAAGACTTATATGAATTATATCTTTGAGAATAATACGAGGCATTCCCTCTCTTTACTGAGAGTGATAGATTCCTTGTTGTACACTCATATGTCCCCATGACAGGTCTACTAGGGCCAATGAGTACATACACAAATTCCATGGTTAGGATATGTACATTGTACTATCAAACCCTAATATCCCTAACACAGGACATCTATGGTGCCTCAGGTCTAAGGATCACTTGCATCATTGTAACCCTGAGTTGTTGTTTGACATGTAAGTAAAACTCCATTCAACAAACTCAATCAATGATCACATTTAGTGTACTTGTTCTCAAACAAGCACCCACAGGTTTGTCCTAGTGTCATTACACAAATGACTTGAGACTAGTCATTCTCCATATTGAGCAGACATAACCTGTGCTAGTCTATCCGGATTGTTAATGCCCAATAAATAATCCTATGACTAGGAATATCTAGGAAAGAAGTCTTTAACAATATAATTCTCCTAATCTCATCTCTTGAGATCTTATATTGACATTCCTTCTAAGGACTTACCATGAATATAATAACAAAAGAATACATGATAATCAAAAGCCCATATTATTAATGAATAATAATAATACATGAATCAACTTTATGTCCTAAATTACACCAATGTGATTGGCTATTAGGGCATATTACTAACAATCTCCCACTTGCACTAAAGCCAATCGCCCATGTATCTCATACCCATCTTCTTAAGATGTCGATCAAGACTCTGAAGAGTCAGTGCCTTATTGAATGGGTCTGCTACGTTATCCGCAGATGTGATCTTCTGAATGCAGATGTCACCTCTAACAATAATCTCTCTGATTATGTGATATCGCCGCTCGATGTGTTTGGACTTCTGATGAGACCTTGGTTCCTTTGCTTGCGCAATAGCTCCATTATTGTCACAATATAAAGATATAGGTGACTCAGTGGTAGGAACAACTCCAAGTTCAGAGACGAACTTCCTAATCCAAACAGCTTCCTTGGCAGCTTCAGATGTTGCAATGTTCTCAGCCTCAGTAGTGGAATCCGCTGTAGTACTTTGCTTACAGCTCTTCCAACTAACTACTCCACCATTTAAGGTGAAGATATATCTAGAATTAGATTTTCTATCATCAATATCTGATTGAAAATCTGAATCAGTATAACCATCAACTGTTAGCTCTCCTCCTCCATAGACAAGAATTAAATCCTTAGTCCTTCTCAAGTACTTAAGGATATTCTTGACTGCAATCCAGTGTTCTGAACCTGGATTAGATTGATATCTACTAGTCACACTCACAGCATGACTGATATCAGGTTTTGTACATAGCATAGCATATATAAGACTTCCAATAGCCGAAGCATATGGAATCTTACTCATGCTATCTCTTTCCTCTGGTGTCTTGGGGCTCATGCCCCTGGAAAGATGAATTCCATGTCTGAAAGGAATTAAACCTCTCTTGGAATTCTCCATGTTGAACCTTTTCAACACTTTATCTATGTACATGGATTGGGAGAGTCAAAGCAACCTTCTAGATCTATCTCTATAGACCTTTATACCTAGTATATATGATGCTTCTCCCAAATCCTTCATGGAAAAGTTTTGTGAAAGCCAAAGCTTGACTGTTGATAACATTCCTACATCATTCCCAATGAGTAGAATATCATCAACATATAAAATAAGAAAAGAAATTGCATTCCCACTAATCTTTTTGTACACACAAGGTTCATCCATGTTTTGAAGAAATCCAAACGATTTGATTGCTTCATTAAACAAGATGTTCCAACTTCTAGAAGCTTGTTTAAGTCCATAAATGGACCTCTGTAGCTTGCACATTATGTGGTCATCACCACTAAATGTAAAGCCTTCAGGCTGCTCCATATAAATGACTCCCTCAATGTTTCCATTAAGGAAAGCAGTCTTTACATCCATCTGCCATATTTCATAGTCATGGTGTGCAGCTATAGATAACAAGATCCGAATGGATTTTAGCATAGCTACTGGCGAAAAGGTTTCTTCATAGTCAACACCTTGTCTTTCTTTGTAACCTTTTGCCACTAGTCTTGCCTTGTAGGTCTCTACCTTTCCATCTGAGCCTATCTTCCTTTTGTAGATCCATTTGCAGCCAATAGGTACTATACCTTGTGGTGGATCTACTAAAGTCCAGACTTGGTTGGAATACATAGAATCCATTTCGGATTTCATGGCTTCTTGCCATCTTCTAGAATTGATGTCTAACATCGCCTCTTCATAGTTATTAGGATCATCTGGGTGTTCATTATCACCTAGGAATAATTCCTTATCCTCCTCATGAATATAGCCATATCTTTGAGGTGGTGCAGATATCTTAGTGGATCTACGAACAGGTTGTGTATCTACAGGTACTGTCTCAACAGGGACAGGGTCTGTCTCAATAGGGATAGGTGGTGAGTCAAGATATGTTTGTGGCTCGTCAGAAATTTTTGAAATCTCTTCGAGTTCTATCTTTCTACCTTTGCCTCCTTCTTGAATAAACTCTTTTTCCAGAAAAGTAGCAAACTTACTAACAAACACTTTCTGCTCATTAGGTTGGTAGAAGTAATACCCCAGTGATTCTTTGGGATAACCCACAAATAAACATTTTTCTGATCTTGATTCAAGTTTATCTATATTATGTTTCTTAACATATGCTGGACAACCCCAAACCTTAAGATGATTAAGGCTTGGTTTCTTCCCATACCATATCTCATATGGGGTTTTGGGGACAGACTTGGTAGGAACCCTATTTAATAAATATGCAGCAGTTTCAAGGGCATATCCCCAAAAGGAGATAGGTAAGTCAGTATAACTCATCATGGATCGAACCATATCTAATAAAGTTCGATTCCTTCTCTCAGATACACCATTTAACTGTGGTGTTCTAGGAGGAGTTAACTGTGATAGAATGCCAGCCAGCTTGAGATGATCCAAGAACTCAGTAGTTAAGTATTCACCTCCTCGATCTGATCGAAGAGTTTTAATACTTTTGCCAGTTTGTTTTTCTACTTCATATATGAATTCGTTGAATTTTTCAAAAGCTTCAGATTTGTACTTCATTAAGTACACATATCCTTTACGTGAATGATCATCAGTATAGGTAATGAAATAAGAAAAACCTCCTCTAGCTACTTTGCTCATTGGTCCACATACATCACTATGTATTAAACTCAGTATATCTACAGCCCTTTCATTGTGACCAGTAAAGGGTGACTTGGTCATTTTACCCATGAGACAAGATTCACAACTTGGATAGGGTACGAATACTAATGAACCCAATTGTCCATCCTTAACCAACTTGTTAATCCTATCTTCACTAATATGACCTAGTCTCAAATGCCACATATATGTTGGAATTTCATCATCTCTAGGTCTCTTAAGATTTCTTACATTCTTATCATTTTGCTCTATGTAATTAACATTACCATTAATATTTAAGAAGTAAAGACCGTTTAAATAAATGCGAGTAGCTACTAAATCATTATTTAGAGAAATAGAACAAATGTTTTTCCCAAAAACAATACTATAACCAGTTCTACATAATGTAGAAATAGAAATAATTTTCCTTATTATCTTTAGCATAAATTAACAATAAGCTAATTCTAAAATATCTCCGGATGGTAATGTCAAGAAGCAAGTCCCCATAGCTAATGCAGCAACTCTTGCTCCATTTCCCACTCGAAGGGTAACTTCTCCTTTACTTAGCCTTCTACTTCTCTTTAGATCCTGCATAGAGTTACAAATGTGTGAACTTGCACTAGAATCTAAAACCCAAGTAGAGGCAGAACTAACAGATAAGTTAGTTTCAATAAATAGAGCATCAGCCATACCTTCTGAAGGTTGGTTCTTTATGGAAGCTAGGTACTCCCTGCAGTTCCTCTTCCAATGCCCAGTCTTGCCACAATGGAAATATTTTCCTTTTGAATTGGTCTTATCAGATTTGCCCTTGCCTTTCTGAATCCATCCCTTAGCTTTTAGATTGTTCTTCTTCCCCTTCTTCTTATTATCCTTGCCCTTAGGCTTAGATTTAGAAGAAGTAGAAGCCCCATCTATAGCCATGACGGTTCCTTTGCCTTTCTTCTTGGTTCCCTCAGCAGTAATAAGTAATCCTAATAAATCAAAGAGTGAGTTCTCCAAGTTATTCATATGGTAGTTCATAACTATATTACCAAAGGAATCAGGAAGAGATTGTAATACAATATCAGTGGAGAAATCTGCATCTAATATTATATTAAGATTTGCCAGCTTCTCAATATGACCGATCATCTTCAGCACATGATCATTAACAGAAGTCCCCTCTTGCGTCTTGGTACGAAAGAGATCTTTGGCGGCTTGATACTTTGCCAAACTACTCTGTTCACCATACAACTCTTGCAAATGAATCAGAATTGTTTTAGCACTATCCATTATGTCATGCTGCTTCTGAAGCTCATTGGTCATTGATGCTAGCATGTAGCATTTAACCTGCATGTCATCCTCCCGCCACTTTCTAAAATTGTCTCTTTCTTCCTCTGATGCACCATCAGGAAGGAATGCTGGCATAGGTTCATCAAGCACATAGGCAATCTTATCGGAATTGAGAACTATTCTCAAATTCCTCAGCCAATCCATAAAATTAGGTCCAGTCAGTCTGTTGCTATCAAGAATTCTGAAGGGATTAAGGTGAGCCATTGGTGATCTACAAATAAAAACAGAAAATCAGTTGATTCAAATATATAACCATTATTACTGGGTCTTAAGTATAATGGTACCTCCCACTATT
>JAESVK010082501.1:0-13683 GCA_017140935.1 Hamamelis virginiana
TTTTGATGATCCGTCATTGTTTAAAGAACTAATCTTTAAGTTATTAGGGTTTATAAGATTTTATTTTTAATATTAATATTTCGTTTTTTTATATGATTTAGGGGTTTTATGTGATTTATGATTTTTATATCACAAAATGTCATATCGTAGGCTCATTGATGTCCCAAAATAAGATGTATACACAAAAGGGTTAAATGTATACAACTATTTTTTTTTTTAAATTACAAGAGATGATTTTTTCGTAATATTTGGTTGTGAGATTGTATACATTTTGCAATGTATACAAGTATATTTGTGTGAAAAATGAAATTCCTTGAGGGTTTTCACATATAACCATATTTTTGTCATCTTATGGAGTCGTGCATGTGAAAATTTTTGAAGTTTATTATTTTTTTAGGTTATAAAGTTATGATTTTTTAAGATTTTTTTGTTCCATACGATTTTGAGGTTTAGTGTATTTTTTTATTATTTTATCACTAAATATTTTTACATATATAAAAAGCATAGCTTAGTATCGCTGCTTGAGATTGTATATATGTATACTATATATTACATGTATACATTTGAAAAATGAAATTTATGGTTGATTATCACATAAAGCAACATTTTTGAATTTTTTTAGGAACCGTAAATGTGTAATTTTTTAAAATATATGTTATTCGGTTTATTATCTTTTGATTTTAGTTTGTGTATACATGTTTATTTTGTATACTTGTTATTAGGTTTAGACAATTATAGAAACCATTTATGCATGTTATTTGTCTTATGGAGTGGTTGGGACAAATTTGATGATATGAAATGGAACTGATAACTTCTTATACATGGATAATGTTGATGTTATGTAGTAGAGCTAATATAATTTGTTTGAATGTATACACAAGTTCAAAACCTATGTACAACTACAGATCAAACCTTCATGCAACAGTTTCCTTGCTAAATGAGGCCGATCTCAGTGTGCAGCATAGGGAGGTGTGGAAGAAAACATCTTTTTGGAATCTTTATAACGCAATATTAAATGGAAGCATGCAGTTATCATGACCCGGTAAAGAATATTTCAGTTTGATAGAAAAACGATCAAGATTGCACCATTTCATACATAAATGGCCAACTATCTTCCCATGACTTGGTTCGACTTTGTCAACCCGGAATAATGTGGTTTTGGAATGGAATTTACATAACAGCAAAACCGATGTATTCAAGTCCATCTGAAAAAACAAATAAAAAATCAACAAGGGTATAAAAAAAAAAAAAAACTGCATGTCAACTTGAAGTTAACGAGAAAAAATGAAGTATATATCTATATTGAAAGTACAAACAAATTAGCTAATGAGAAGTTACATGCATAAGTTTCACAGCCTATAAAACATCATTCAACTTATAAAAAATGCATACCTAGCCCATAAACAATTTCAAAAATCATAGCATGTGACATAGCCCATCAAACCATTTCAGTAAATCAACAAGCACATTGCATCAAAATGTATACATGAGTACTTCAAAATTTCAAAAATTTGTTGGTTCTATGTCCGAACTTTGTTGATCATTCAAATAAAAAACTAAAACATCCCAACAAAATCAAATAACCGGAAATGTATACATCAACCTTATTTGAAGTATTCATAATTTACATTGCTTCTTAATTATCGTTTAACTTATTTTCATGTAAGATTAGATTGTTGAGGTATTTGATTAAATAAAATCTATAAAATTTCAATAATTTTGAACTGCCATGTATACATATATGCCAAGTATACATGACTGCATTTATGTATACATAAATGGTGATTTTCCACCAACCAACGTGAATGGTTATTATAGGTATACATTAAAAGAAATTTTACCTGAACGATCAAATCAGTAAGTTGATAAAAAAGGAGAAAATATGAATCTATTATTAATGTATACATGTAATATGAGTCCCTGTTTTTAAACAGCATTTATACATGAGTTGGTATAGGTCTCTGTTTTTTGTAATCGAGTCTCTGTTTTTTAATAGGTGATCAATGTTCTAAGAGTCTTAAAAAATGATCAATATATTCATGTTCTGGAGAATAAGAGTGGATAGAAATAGTAAAGGAAGTTATTAACTTAAATCTACTAATCTTAGAGAATATATAAATAGAATAAACGAAATAGAAACTTAGATTTACCTGAACAGAAAATCTTGCCGGAGAAGAAGGATGAACGGAGTGAGTATCAAATTGACTCCGGAGATGTTTAAAGCATGGAAAAAATGGAACAAACGGAAACTATATCCGGTAATCAATAATCTGCCCTTAAGATCAATATAAAATGCTAAGAACTTTCGAATCAAGAAATAAATTTGTTTCAATGAAAACTAAACACCGGAAATTGAGAAATGAAATAAACTCCGGCCGACATTCTGCCGTTCAAAATCTAGACACAAAATTCGAATTCAAAAATAAACCTACTATATCCAACAAATCAAAAAGATACCGGCTGATATGATGCAATCTGAATTCAAAAAAACTTACTATATCCAATTAATTATCAGCATAAATTTCAAATAAATGACCATCATTAATATGGTAAAATTAAAAACTTGCTAAAAAGAAGGAAGAGGTATAATAGACAATAGAATTAAAAGTTGACTTCGAAATTGACCTGTAGGGGGGAATTGATATAGAATCTAGTTTATTGGGCTTCTTGATAAATAAGATCCTACATAGGGGGTAATTGATCATTTTCCCTTATATTATGATATAATCATGGCATAATTAATGTGATTTGGCACTACTAAAATTGGGGATTATATTCTAAATTGGAGATTATATGCAATTTGGGGGATCGAGGATTATTCACAAATTTGAGATTTCAATATAAAGGTGGGTATTATGTTATATGAAGGGCATTTTGGTCTAAAAAAAATATTTTGGTAAATTCTGAAAATATAGGTTCATCTATAAAATTTTTGCAAATTATGAGAATATTGAGGAAAAATCCCCTAAAACTAAAAAATTAGGACTTTTGGTCAAAACCCAATTCTTATTTGATTAGGAAGTCTATTAACTTTTCAAAACGGAAGTTTATTAAAAAATTATGTATAAAACTATATTTTATAGTTAATTAAAAAAATCTACAAGATTTTAGATACAGAAGATAAAGATTGGCTGCAAAATTCGGTGAGCCCTTTCGTTTTATTTCATCTGTGAATACATCCATCCATGTCTTTCATGTGAAAGACATCTGTATATCAAACCCTACAATGTTTTTTTCTCTCTAAAAATCCACAACTCCATCTCTTCTAGAGTTTCGACGATTACGTGGGAAAGATGGAAGGCTTTCTATCAGCGACGGACAAGCAGAGTATGGTCTCTTCTTTTCTGGAGATCGCCGTTGGTCAGTCCGCTGATACTGCCAAACAGTTCTTACAGGTCCTCCTCTCTCTCTCCCCTTACTGATATGTGGTTAATGTATTATAAAGTGCTTTATTTGATGGGTTTATCTTGTGGGTATTTGTTAATATGCGTGTTTGTATATGTAGACGACAAATCGGGTGTGGAATGTAATAATACAACTATCGTTACTGTTGATTTCTATTTCATAGGAATCTCAAACGGCGATGCGATACTTCAGACCTTGAGTACTGTCATCGTAATTTATTATTGAATATGGATTATGGGCTTTTATTGGGTATATTTTGTGTTGGTTTTAGTGCGTATTGCAAGCGATGATTTTGTCGGGGCTGAACTTGTGTTTCTGGGAGGGAATCATAAAACTGATATGTGATTCTTCTTTTTATGATTCTTGATGCTTCATTTTATATAAAATTAGCTAGTGATTCGAAGGAAAATATGGGCTTAGGTAATGTGAAAAAGGGAAAATGCAAGTTAGTTTGGGATAAGGCTCAGTTAATATGATATTATTGTAATAAAGCTGGACAATTGGGTATTTGTTTTTGGAATATAGGTGACTTGGCCTAAGTGAGGAATGTTGTAATGTGTTTACTATGCATAGAACTGGATATCTCAGGTGTTGGGTTGTGGCCACCCCTTGGATTAGGTGAGTTGTATATATCATGCTGAAGGCTTGTTTGTATTGACGGAAAATATTTCTCAAGAAAAAAAAATTGTTTCGTGTAAATAATTTTTTTTTTCAAGCTAATGGTAGAGACATGATAAATTCTCTCTAAGCTGACGTAAAATACTTATCTAGATAAATGGATCCTTGAGGAGCCATTTGTTTTCACTGAAAATAGGTTCCTGGAAAACTTTCTGGGTAAGTTTTTCTTTTCTTTTATTTTTCCCCTTTGAGGCTTCATGTATCTAGATGGATATGTAGAGAGTATTTCTTACACATGAAAATTATTCCCTTTTCAGGAGGAATTTTCTTTGCAAATATTTTCTGTCAAAACAAGCAGAGCCAATGCAATGATCCTTATGTTCACAGATTCTTAAAGTGTCAGACTGCAGCTTTAAATCTCTCTCTTTTTACAAGTTGTTGTATGTACAGGAGCTTATATGGCTTTCAAGGGCCAGTATGTCAATCAGGAGCCAGTAGTATGCGTGTGATGACCGATAATTTTCTTAAGAATGTTTAGTATATAAAATAGGAGCTTAAGTACATTTGCTTGTATATAAGCTTAAGTATAAGAATAGAGAAATAACTTAGAAATTATGGACTATGTTGATGTTCTAGTATCTATTTAAGATTTGATTTGATTATAGTTATGCAATGCCACATTATTGATAAGGATGTTCTAATTGTTGTGTAACTATGATCGAGTTATTTTAATAAGGGTTAATAGTGGAAAATTATGGAAAGTGCATAATTGGTATTATATTATTTTGCAAGGACATTTTAATGCAAAATTAGGATTAACTAGATAAACTGATTAAGCATTTGTAGAAGAATGTGGAAGAATCTAGAGAACAATAAAATATTATACTTAATCAAGCATTTGTAGTAGAGGTGTGGAAGAAGCTAGAGAACAATAAAATATTATACTTGCATGTGTTAGTAATGAGGTGGCAAGTTTAGAAAGTGCCAAGTGTAAAGGTATTTGCATGCAGAAAGCATGAGGTGTCATCCTTATTTTGAAACGGTTACAAGTGGAATTAAGAGGTGGCAGTTCTGAGTGATAAGGTGGAAAAAAGGAAGCATAAAGGCTTATAGGTGTCAAGATACTAAGAAACTTGAAGTGGCATGTAAAGGCTAGGTGTATTCCAAAGAAAAATTGATGAAAATCTTTGTTTTAGTCCAAAATTTCTCTACAAATAGACTTTCCTGCAGAATTTTGTTTACTAAGAAAGATAAAAGAAAAGGAACAAGTATTAGAGAGAGAAAAAGGAAACAAAGGGAAGAGATTTGGAGGTTTAACTTTACAAAGCTGGAATTTCTAGAGTAATAGGCGAGTTTGACCTCCGAACTTACTTTTATATTGAGAATTAATTTGTAGGATGCATTTCATTGGTATATAGTATATATATATATATTGTTTTTTCCTACACATGTATGTATAGCTATCCAATGTTCTAGCATAAGATTTGATAAAAAAATCTATCTTGATAGGATATCTTTCGAAAACAAAATTTCTAGGTCAATTTTTTAGGTCATTCTCTTGTAACATTGGTTTTCGAATCTTAAGGTGATGATTTATAACTTGTTTATTGATACTTAAGCATTTAGCAAGAGATTAAATCATAGGAGTATATATTTTGAGCAAAAAATGAGACCATTTAAGTAGTATTTTTGTATGCATGTTAAATTTTGTAAAATTATGAATCTTAGAATTTTAAATCTTTAAATTTAAGCCGTAACCTGAATTTTACAGATTTGAAGAGAATATTATTTTAATTTTAATGAATTTGGTGGAAAATATTTTGTCCAAAGATCTCCAATTAACATATCGATTAATTCAAGGTGACCTCTCAGATGTTAGGAACACAATGACTATAATTTTAGAAATTTTCAGAAGTCCCATAATTGCATTTCAACTTTGGTGAGTGCAATTTACATTTATGGCTAGTGCAAGTTGATTATGTATGATGAGCTATGTTTAAATATTAAAAATGACATATTTTTTTGGTTGCACATAAGCTAATTGTTGAGAAATGTTTTATAAACTGTTGATATAATAATTGTGATACTGATGAGCAGACAACTAGCCTGGGTTGAGTCATCCTACAGATAGTGCACTAGTATACAGTATTATTGACATGAGGTTGATGTACTTGTGTTCACATTTAACATGGATATGTGCTGTGGCTGAATGATAGCATACATTTGGCATGAGGCCTATGTATGTTATCTTGCTTTGTGTTTTTGCAGGTTGTGAGAGACAACAACAAGTGAGGTGTGATAGCTATTATGTGTTACAATGTGTATATGATGAGTATGAAAAATTTATGCATGATTAATGCTGAAAGATGACAATATTTTGAGTTTTTGTGTTTATCTCATGTGCACAGTAAAAAGTGTTTTCTAGACTTCTCTATAATCTTATGTGTGTGATGGATGAGCTGAACTTTAAGTTTGAGTTATTTTATGATATTGACTATTGTCTTGTAGTCACGAATGGGTCATGATGCGTGGGTTACATCTCAAATACTAAAGTAGTATCTATAATATTTGGGATGTGACAATGCGTGCACACTAAATTATACTTGACATTGATCAGTACTAGTTTAGATTCTTGATTCTATTTTTTATCTAGCTTGCACAAGTATTAAAACTGTTAGTTTTAGTGATTTGTAACGAATTCATTGTTGTTATATGGAACTTAAAAGTAGAATGTTGTGAGAATAGGCTACGAGTTGGAAGCTTGAAGAAGCAATTCAGTTGTTCTATATAGGAAGTGAAGGTGGCCCAGTGGCATCGTCTTCATACTCTCCACCAACCGAAAATGTTACTCCTGCTGATCAAAGTCCAGAGTACTAAAATTTCTGATGTCTTTCATCTTGTTGATTAGCTATTATCTTATTAATTAATTTTTTAAGTTTGGCTTTTTTACTTTGGCTTTTTTACTTTGGTTCAGTGGATCGAAAAAGGACACCGGGAATGAAAATGTTGGACAAGATGATGAAGTTCGCCCTCCTTTACCAGTGATTAGGGAGGCTCTTTATGATGATGCAATGTTGTATGGGTATGTTTTTCCCTCCTTTCTTAATTGTATATTTTGATTTGGAAGGACTCCATTCAATTTCAAGTTCAATATGTTATTGGTTTTGTATTACTTTTCTTTATCAGTAATTTATATATATATGCAGGTTAGTTAGAAATTGCCTTTCCCTTCTGCCTTTAGAGTCTTAGGTTTCTTCCCCCCTAAATCCACTGAGACCATAGAAAGGTTGATATTAAGGCAGTGGATGTTAAAAACTCTGTTTCTAGTTTACTTGGTACTAACAGGGCATCAAAATAGTAAGATATCACTAACTTTAGAGGGAATTGCATGAAATCAAGTTATTCAGCTATGTTTTTGAGCACTGCTAGTTTTATCGTAATACTTTTATTTTACCTTCCAGTTATTGGCATAGCGTATTTATGGAGGATTAATTTTAATGTAGCCAGGAATGTGATTAATTGTTGTTTTACATTTTCATTTTTTTATAATGTCATGGAACGTTTTAGTCATTATTTATCTATTTTTTTGCTATATGGTGAAATTATTTTTGTTATTTTGATCAAGAGTGTCAAGGATGGGATTACCTATACGTGAGTCGAGTTCTTTAGTTGCATTCCGTAATTTTGACGAGGAAATGAGACGCCCTGGGGTATGGGAATCAGAGCAAGCTGCTGCATCAACGACGGAAACTTCTCGAGATAATCTTGCTTCTTTATACCGCCCTCCATTTGATCTGATGCACCATGGGCCTTTTGAGCAGGTAAATAAGGCTTCCTTAAGAGACTTGCTATGTAGTTCGCTGATTTTAAATAAGTTACTTTCAGTTGAATGATCACACATAGTTGCATGATTGGTACTGGTCTCAATATTAGTAGTTATTTGTATATTGATGTAGGTTTAGTCATGACTTGGCTTTGCATGCTTTAGATGTTTGCCTTGCAACTGTATGCCTGCCATTACATGATGTTTACATCAACTATTTTTAAGTATTAGAAAATTTAACTCTTAACAATGATGATTGTCTTCTGTTGTTAGTATCATACAATAAAGGTTATGATACATACAATATTACGATGTGATATGGTGGTTCAAATGAAAAATGATACATATCACTTGTATGTATCACAGCTTGATTGTATGGTATGGTGCAACGTATGATAGATAACACATGATATGGTAGGTGGGCTGTTTTTTAAGAAGGTATACATTTTGTTCTTTTAATTTCTTGAAACAATTGCGAGATTGTTGTTTGTCAGGCACTTAAGATTAACTTAAAGAGGCCTTTTGTTCTTTTTGTGTTTTCTATGAAAAAAATTCACTTTTCTCAACTGAGCTGGAATCCAATGCCTATCAATATGTGTCCTATTCTACATTGAAGGGAAACTAACATCTATACTTTTCATAAATAGGAAACTTCAAGTAATTAAAATTTTATAATTCATAAATAGGAAATTTCAAGTCATTAAAATTTTATAAATTTGGAATTTGTAGATTGGATTGGAACCTAAAAGATACCAACGCATCGAATATTATAATAGGTAGTTATAATAAGCAAGTATATAGCTGTACTTGTGCAACCTTTTTTTTTTTTTTTTTCTTTTTTAAAAAATGATCTGTATCTTACAATACACTAAATGATACAATTCGTGGTACATGAAATTTAAAATTAATGTTTGAATGTTTATGAATTTATTTTCGTACTTTGGTGTCATGGAAGTCTAGGAACTGACAAGTGCGATGGCAAAAAAAAATTTTAAGCATTGAATCAACATATGAAACATTTTAATAGTCTATTGAAAGTTCATTTTGTTTGTATAAGGGTGTTTTGCTACTTGAAAATACTTGGCATGTAACCCACTTGAGTCATAGTTTCTAGTGCAAGTGTTCAATTGAAATGTGGAAAGTAAAGCAAGTTTCTAAAATATTTACAGAGATGAGTCTCTAATTTTTTTTTTTTGATAGGTAACAAAGGATTTTATTAAATAAAAAAGGGTAATTACAAATGAGGACAAGATGTCCTACAAGAAAGAAAAGCAATCACAACAAAAAGAAAGAATTCTACTCAAGCCTTACACATTGCATTCCAATTTTCCCTAATAACAAACAAGCACCCCCAGAAAACTCCTTAGAAACTGCACCATTTATAGCCTATAAAGAAGCAAAGTAAGAAACCCTATCCCGTAGAACATAAACACAATAAGATCTATCTTAAAAAATTCGAGAATTCCTTTCCAACCAAATAACCTAGAAAATAGCCAAAACTGCACATCTCTACAGCACAAGAGCCCTCTTATTGCCGTCCATGCCTCAAAAATCAGTCTCCAACATCCGCACACAAGAAATAGGAGGCACTCACACCATATCCACTGAATGGAAAAGGGAATGCCATAGTGCTAAAGTAACGGAACACTACAAAAACAAATGATCGACACTCTCCTCCCTCCTCTTGCATAACACAAACAACTAGAGAAATAGACACATCCAAGGCCTCCTCTTTTGAATCATATCATTGGTATTTATTTTCTTATGAGCCAGGGGCAAAACAAAGACCTGCACCTTGATAGGCTTTTTTGCTTTCCAAATTCCAAATAATCCTAGAGGATTTAGAAACCGGGATCAAAGGATCTTCAATCAAAGCAACAAAGAACGAATTATAAGAAAAGATCCTTGAAGAATTCAACAATCATATCCTCTTATCATGAATATAAGGTCTAATAACAACACTATCCAAGAGGGAAATCAAAGAAGAAAACTCAAGGGCCTCTCTATTATTGAGATTTCAAGGAAAATGGAAATCCTGCCCCAAAAGAGAGGATATTTCACAATCAAAGAAATGATAGTGACATCTTGAGCGTGAGATAAAGAAAACAATTAGGAAATAACTCAACAAAAGCATGATCCCCGCACCAAACATCCTCCCTAAACTTAATCTTTTCGCTTTTACCTACCACAAAGGAAACATGACACGGACATAGGACATAGACACCACATGGCACAGGCTGGCTACCGTTGCAAATTTTTTAAAAATTAATACATGGACATGCATGGACACTCTATACATGGATACACACACACACACACACACACACCCACCTACCATCATTAAACTTGTTTGCGGAATGAAAGAAAACCATAATTCACCTTGTCCAAGGAATGTCCTCAATATGTTTATGACTTAAGATATTGGAAAAGTATTGACAATGGTAGGGAGTCTCCTTGTTTTCTTATTTATTTTTTAATTTTTTTTATTATTATGATTTCTTTTTTCTTTTTAGTGTTGTTTTGAAGAATGAGCGAGTCCATAGTAGTAATGATTTTAAACGTAATAGTTTGGTTACAACGCTTTGCACAATCATCTCTAAAGTCTTCTCGTACCTATTAGTTGGTTATCCTTCACAATGTTTTTCTTAGTTTATTTAGTTTTTCTTTGTTGAAGGGTGGCAAATTGTTAATGATAGTCTTGGCTAAAATGGATACATTGAAGACATAGTCAAGATGTGGCCAAGGAGTGTCGGACTCGAAGGAGTGTACGAGTGGCGTAGACATGGTGCTTTTGAAAAATTACAAGGAGTGTATAGGAGGCTTTCATGAAAAATGTATATTGACCAAAGCATAGGAAGCATATAGAATTTAGGAAAAAATGATAAAAAATTCTGCTATACAAATGATGATATATTGTGATAGTGCAAATTGAAAGAAATAGATACTTAGCTAATTCATCGTTGGCTAATTGCTATTAGTCTAATAGACTAATAACCTAATCTACCCTTTATTGAATTTGTGGCATTATTTATTTGATAATAACCTAATCAGTACTTTATTGAATTTGTGGAATTATTTATTTATTTGTTAAGGTAAAATTTATTCAAGAAAGCAAAGGCAAAAACCACTGTACATGCGAGGTATATGAAAAGGGTTAGCAAATTAGAAACTTACAAGCAACTAAGCAAGTGAGCTCACAAAAATGTGGAAAGAAACTCGATTTTCAAAAGTACCATAAATTTTAGCAACTAAACATCATAAGAAAGAACTTCAAATTGGTAATGCAAATATGGGCATGAAAAGCTATGCCCTCTCTTTTGAAGAGTGAATTTTTGGGCTTTGGTGGGAAGAAAGACAGTGCTTTGGGAATACCTCTTTAGCTATGTGGTGCATTTGGATGGAAAGAAACAAGGGGATCTTTGGGGGTGATAGGATTGATGTGATTTCAATTTGGGAGAAGATCGAAGTCGCTTCTTTTTGTTGGGTTTTTACCATTAAGGAGTTCAAAGGGATCCATGTTATAACCCCCTCCTTGACTAACCATCAGCATACTTTAGAATGCCACACAACTCACCTTAATTTGTGGACCTTGTTGCACTGAAACATGGCTTTTTAACATGTTGACTTGACAATAACCAGTTTAGGACCCATATCATAACATTCTTTGGTGTCTCCACTTGGGAAAGAATAATATTTGTACAATACCTAAACTGCAAGACTGCGGTTCATCTTTGGAGTCCTCAATGTGAGTAAGATTAAGTTTAATTTTGATGGGCATTCTCTAGGGAATCTTGGCCAATCAATAATTTGAGGTACGTTTAGGGATGATGGGGCCATGTTTATTTATATTTTCTCTATTCTTGGTGTGAGGGGTTTTTCCATTGAGGCTGGAATTTTGGTCTTGTTAGACAGGCTTAGAGAAGCAAAGGACAGAGGTTGGACTGGCATTTGTTTTGGGGTAGTGTGGCGGGTTAATGCTCTTGTTATTATTAATGGGATTGAGGGGTAATTTTGGGTTTGGAAATACTTATATTTCATGAGATCATGGATATCTCTTAAGATAATGTATTATCTTTCTTTTAGTTGTGTGAATACATTAACAGTGAAGTAGGCTTTTTAGTTATGGATGCCACCTTAGAGGATTTTAGAATATACTTCTATCCTCCTTAGCTCGCACTGCCCTCTCTTTTACATATTTGTTTGTGCTTGGAAGGACTTAACGATTATTTGCTGTTCCATTTACCTTTTTCTTGAACCAAAGCCCCACTTTGGCTGTGGGAGAGACAGCACGGTACAGTATTAGTGGCTCACCTTCTTTTAGTTTTGTGAGTAGAGGACGGTTGCCCAAATACTATTTTAGTTTCTGAAATAGAAGCAAAGGCCACCTCGCATTGTTTTCTCCCTTCAAATTTTCGATTACCGCACAAAAGACAAAAGAGTGGTTGGCACTTATTTGAAGATTGATATATGAAGTGACTAGGCCTGTAAATGGTTTGGTTCGGCTTGTTTAGGGGCACTTTTTTGGACCAAGCCGAGAAAATCAGTTTAGCAAAGTTGACAACCGAAGCCAACCTAAAATGTTCTAGAACTGTGATTTTCAGTGTTCAATTTTTCGGTTTGGTTCGGTCAGTATGACCGGTTTACTAAGCATATAGAAAAATACCTTACCTTACCAACCAAACAAGGCATAAAGAAAATTTCTTTCTTTCCATATATTCTCTGCAACCAAACACATATTCCATATACTTTTAGCAACCAAACAAAAAAAAAAAATACCTAAAAATAACTAGAAAAAAGTGAACCTCTCGCAGACTCACACATCTGTAGTTCCACTTCTCATTTCTTGAAAAGGATTATCGCCCCTCACCTACATGGCCACAGCGACACTGGCGCACTGCTGTCAATTTCCAGTTACACCTCTTTTCACATCGTCGGCGACCTTGTGGATAGGTGGCCTTGACGCACATGGGCTCGATCAAGTTTTCTTGGTGGGTCAAGACTAGGGTGCCGTCATCGCTTGGTACTTCTCCTTGAAAGAGGGAAATGGTGAATGGGTTTATTGGAATCCATCTCTCTTCTTTGGAGAGAGAGAGATGATAGGGGCAGGTTTTGATTTTTGAATTTTTTTTTTTTGGCTTAATTATACTTTTGTACCCTGTACTTTGGTGTAGTTTTCAATTTTGTACCTATACTTATTTTTCTCAATTTCATACCCAAACTATTAAATTTTTTTCAATTGTTTACAATATAAATGTCATATATGTTAATGCTCCAATAAAATTTTTTTAAAAATGTTTACAATGTAAATGTTATAAATGTCATATATGTTTTCAATTTTGTACTTGTACTTTATTATTAAATTTTTTCAATTGTTTACAATGTAAATGTCATAAATGTCATTTAGGCTTAAATAAGCTCAATATATTCATGACTTTTTTTTTTTTGTCTTTAATGTTTTTATTTCCAATATAAACCAAGTATATAAAATCCATTTTTTAAGCTTTTCTACATTAATTTTTAACTTTTCCTATTGTAGTTTAGGGTTGCAAATTAATCAAGCCGTTCGTGAACACCTTGCGAACAAGCTCGATAATAAACGAGCCAAGCTCAAACATATCAAAGCTTGGCTTGTTTAGTATAGGCTCGAGCTCGGCTCGAAGTTAAATAATCAAGCTTTTGACTCAAGCCAAGCTTGAGCGACTCAAAGCTCGGCACGGCTCGTTTGCGGCCCTAACTGGAGCATTGAAATACAGGCACATCAACAGATGGTTCTAATGAATTTAATAGCATTATATATATATATATATATATATATATATATATATATATATATATAT
>JAESVK010082504.1:0-13677 GCA_017140935.1 Hamamelis virginiana
TTTTGATGATCCGTCATTGTTTAAAGAACTAATCTTTAAGTTATTAGGGTTTATAAGATTTTATTTTTAATATTAATATTTCGTTTTTTTATATGATTTAGGGGTTTTATGTGATTTATGATTTTTATATCACAAAATGTCATATCGTAGGCTCATTGATGTCCCAAAATAAGATGTATACACAAAAGGGTTAAATGTATACAACTATTTTTTTTTTTAAATTACAAGAGATGATTTTTTCGTAATATTTGGTTGTGAGATTGTATACATTTTGCAATGTATACAAGTATATTTGTGTGAAAAATGAAATTCCTTGAGGGTTTTCACATATAACCATATTTTTGTCATCTTATGGAGTCGTGCATGTGAAAATTTTTGAAGTTTATTATTTTTTTAGGTTATAAAGTTATGATTTTTTAAGATTTTTTTGTTCCATACGATTTTGAGGTTTAGTGTATTTTTTTATTATTTTATCACTAAATATTTTTACATATATAAAAAGCATAGCTTAGTATCGCTGCTTGAGATTGTATATATGTATACTATATATTACATGTATACATTTGAAAAATGAAATTTATGGTTGATTATCACATAAAGCAACATTTTTGAATTTTTTTAGGAACCGTAAATGTGTAATTTTTTAAAATATATGTTATTCGGTTTATTATCTTTTGATTTTAGTTTGTGTATACATGTTTATTTTGTATACTTGTTATTAGGTTTAGACAATTATAGAAACCATTTATGCATGTTATTTGTCTTATGGAGTGGTTGGGACAAATTGATGATATGAAATGGAACTGATAACTTCTTATACATGGATAATGTTGATGTTATGTAGTAGAGCTAATATAATTTGTTTGAATGTATACACAAGTTCAAAACCTATGTACAACTACAGATCAAACCTTCATGCAACAGTTTCCTTGCTAAATGAGGCCGATCTCAGTGTGCAGCATAGGGAGGTGTGGAAGAAAACATCTTTTTGGAATCTTTATAACGCAATATTAAATGGAAGCATGCAGTTATCATGACCCGGTAAAGAATATTTCAGTTTGATAGAAAAACGATCAAGATTGCACCATTTCATACATAAATGGCCAACTATCTTCCCATGACTTGGTTCGACTTTGTCAACCCGGAATAATGTGGTTTTGGAATGGAATTTACATAACAGCAAAACCGATGTATTCAAGTCCATCTGAAAAAACAAATAAAAAATCAACAAGGGTATAAAAAAAAAAAAAAACTGCATGTCAACTTGAAGTTAACGAGAAAAAATGAAGTATATATCTATATTGAAAGTACAAACAAATTAGCTAATGAGAAGTTACATGCATAAGTTTCACAGCCTATAAAACATCATTCAACTTATAAAAAATGCATACCTAGCCCATAAACAATTTCAAAAATCATAGCATGTGACATAGCCCATCAAACCATTTCAGTAAATCAACAAGCACATTGCATCAAAATGTATACATGAGTACTTCAAAATTTCAAAAATTTGTTGGTTCTATGTCCGAACTTTGTTGATCATTCAAATAAAAAACTAAAACATCCCAACAAAATCAAATAACCGGAAATGTATACATCAACCTTATTTGAAGTATTCATAATTTACATTGCTTCTTAATTATCGTTTAACTTATTTTCATGTAAGATTAGATTGTTGAGGTATTTGATTAAATAAAATCTATAAAATTTCAATAATTTTGAACTGCCATGTATACATATATGCCAAGTATACATGACTGCATTTATGTATACATAAATGGTGATTTTCCACCAACCAACGTGAATGGTTATTATAGGTATACATTAAAAGAAATTTTACCTGAACGATCAAATCAGTAAGTTGATAAAAAAGGAGAAAATATGAATCTATTATTAATGTATACATGTAATATGAGTCCCTGTTTTTAAACAGCATTTATACATGAGTTGGTATAGGTCTCTGTTTTTTGTAATCGAGTCTCTGTTTTTTAATAGGTGATCAATGTTCTAAGAGTCTTAAAAAATGATCAATATATTCATGTTCTGGAGAATAAGAGTGGATAGAAATAGTAAAGGAAGTTATTAACTTAAATCTACTAATCTTAGAGAACATATAAATAGAATAAACGAAATAGAAACTTAGATTTACCTGAACAGAAAATCTTGCCGGAGAAGAAGGATGAACGGAGTGAGTATCAAATTGACTCCGGAGATGTTTAAAGCATGGAAAAAATGGAACAAACGGAAACTATATCCGGTAATCAATAATCTGCCCTTAAGATCAATATAAAATGCTAAGAACTTTCGAATCAAGAAATAAATTTGTTTCAATGAAAACTAAACACCGGAAATTGAGAAATGAAATAAACTCCGGCCGACATTCTGCCGTTCAAAATCTAGACACAAAATTCGAATTCAAAAATAAACCTACTATATCCAACAAATCAAAAAGATACCGGCTGATATGATGCAATCTGAATTCAAAAAAACTTACTATATCCAATTAATTATCAGCATAAATTTCAAATAAATGACCATCATTAATATGGTAAAATTAAAAACTTGCTAAAAAGAAGGAAGAGGTATAATAGACAATAGAATTAAAAGTTGACTTCGAAATTGACCTGTAGGGGGGAATTGATATAGAATCTAGTTTATTGGGCTTCTTGATAAATAAGATCCTACATAGGGGGTAATTGATCATTTTCCCTTATATTATGATATAATCATGGCATAATTAATGTGATTTGGCACTACTAAAATTGGGGATTATATTCTAAATTGGAGATTATATGCAATTTGGGGGATCGAGGATTATTCACAAATTTGAGATTTCAATATAAAGGTGGGTATTATGTTATATGAAGGGCATTTTGGTCTAAAAAAAATATTTTGGTAAATTCTGAAAATATAGGTTCATCTATAAAATTTTTGCAAATTATGAGAATATTGAGGAAAAATCCCCTAAAACTAAAAAATTAGGACTTTTGGTCAAAACCCAATTCTTATTTGATTAGGAAGTCTATTAACTTTTCAAAACGGAAGTTTATTAAAAAATTATGTATAAAACTATATTTTATAGTTAATTAAAAAAATCTACAAGATTTTAGATACAGAAGATAAAGATTGGCTGCAAAATTCGGTGAGCCCTTTCGTTTTATTTCATCTGTGAATACATCCATCCATGTCTTTCATGTGAAAGACATCTGTATATCAAACCCTACAATGTTTTTTTCTCTCTAAAAATCCACAACTCCATCTCTTCTAGAGTTTCGACGATTACGTGGGAAAGATGGAAGGCTTTCTATCAGCGACGGACAAGCAGAGTATGGTCTCTTCTTTTCTGGAGATCGCCGTTGGTCAGTCCGCTGATACTGCCAAACAGTTCTTACAGGTCCTCCTCTCTCTCTCCCCTTACTGATATGTGGTTAATGTATTATAAAGTGCTTTATTTGATGGGTTTATCTTGTGGGTATTTGTTAATATGCGTGTTTGTATATGTAGACGACAAATCGGGTGTGGAATGTAATAATACAACTATCGTTACTGTTGATTTCTATTTCATGGGAATCTCAAACGGCGATGCGATACTTCAGACCTTGAGTACTGTCATCGTAATTTATTATTGAATATGGATTATGGGCTTTTATTGGGTATATTTTGTGTTGGTTTTAGTGCGTATTGCAAGCGATGATTTTGTCGGGGCTGAACTTGTGTTTCTGGGAGGGAATCATAAAACTGATATGTGATTCTTCTTTTTATGATTCTTGATGCTTCATTTTATATAAAATTAGCTAGTGATTCGAAGGAAAATATGGGCTTAGGTAATGTGAAAAAGGGAAAATGCAAGTTAGTTTGGGATAAGGCTCAGTTAATATGATATTATTGTAATAAAGCTGGACAATTGGGTATTTGTTTTTGGAATATAGGTGACTTGGCCTAAGTGAGGAATGTTGTAATGTGTTTACTATGCATAGAACTGGATATCTCAGGTGTTGGGTTGTGGCCACCCCTTGGATTAGGTGAGTTGTATATATCATGCTGAAGGCTTGTTTGTATTGACGGAAAATATTTCTCAAGAAAAAAAAATTGTTTCGTGTAAATAATTTTTTT
Source organism: Hamamelis virginiana (assembly GCA_017140935.1). Taxonomy (NCBI): domain Eukaryota; kingdom Viridiplantae; phylum Streptophyta; class Magnoliopsida; order Saxifragales; family Hamamelidaceae; genus Hamamelis; species Hamamelis virginiana. The sequence continues at coordinate 4,114 of JAESVK010082504.1, forward strand.
TTTCAAGCTAATGGTAGAGACATGATAAATTCTCTCTAAGCTGACGTAAAATACTTATCTAGATAAATGGATCCTTGAGGAGCCATTTGTTTTCACTGAAAATAGGTTCCTGGAAAACTTTCTGGGTAAGTTTTTCTTTTCTTTTATTTTTCCCCTTTGAGGCTTCATGTATCTAGATGGATATGTAGAGAGTATTTCTTACACATGAAAATTATTCCCTTTTCAGGAGGAATTTTCTTTGCAAATATTTTCTGTCAAAACAAGCAGAGCCAATGCAATGATCCTTATGTTCACAGATTCTTAAAGTGTCAGACTGCAGCTTTAAATCTCTCTCTTTTTACAAGTTGTTGTATGTACAGGAGCTTATATGGCTTTCAAGGGCCAGTATGTCAATCAGGAGCCAGTAGTATGCGTGTGATGACCGATAATTTTCTTAAGAATGTTTAGTATATAAAATAGGAGCTTAAGTACATTTGCTTGTATATAAGCTTAAGTATAAGAATAGAGAAATAACTTAGAAATTATGGACTATGTTGATGTTCTAGTATCTATTTAAGATTTGATTTGATTATAGTTATGCAATGCCACATTATTGATAAGGATGTTCTAATTGTTGTGTAACTATGATCGAGTTATTTTAATAAGGGTTAATAGTGGAAAATTATGGAAAGTGCATAATTGGTATTATATTATTTTGCAAGGACATTTTAATGCAAAATTAGGATTAACTAGATAAACTGATTAAGCATTTGTAGAAGAATGTGGAAGAATCTAGAGAACAATAAAATATTATACTTAATCAAGCATTTGTAGTAGAGGTGTGGAAGAAGCTAGAGAACAATAAAATATTATACTTGCATGTGTTAGTAATGAGGTGGCAAGTTTAGAAAGTGCCAAGTGTAAAGGTATTTGCATGCAGAAAGCATGAGGTGTCATCCTTATTTTGAAACGGTTACAAGTGGAATTAAGAGGTGGCAGTTCTGAGTGATAAGGTGGAAAAAAGGAAGCATAAAGGCTTATAGGTGTCAAGATACTAAGAAACTTGAAGTGGCATGTAAAGGCTAGGTGTATTCCAAAGAAAAATTGATGAAAATCTTTGTTTTAGTCCAAAATTTCTCTACAAATAGACTTTCCTGCAGAATTTTGTTTACTAAGAAAGATAAAAGAAAAGGAACAAGTATTAGAGAGAGAAAAAGGAAACAAAGGGAAGAGATTTGGAGGTTTAACTTTACAAAGCTGGAATTTCTAGAGTAATAGGCGAGTTTGACCTCCGAACTTACTTTTATATTGAGAATTAATTTGTAGGATGCATTTCATTGGTATATAGTATATATATATATATTGTTTTTTCCTACACATGTATGTATAGCTATCCAATGTTCTAGCATAAGATTTGATAAAAAAATCTATCTTGATAGGATATCTTTCGAAAACAAAATTTCTAGGTCAATTTTTTAGGTCATTCTCTTGTAACATTGGTTTTCGAATCTTAAGGTGATGATTTATAACTTGTTTATTGATACTTAAGCATTTAGCAAGAGATTAAATCATAGGAGTATATATTTTGAGCAAAAAATGAGACCATTTAAGTAGTATTTTTGTATGCATGTTAAATTTTGTAAAATTATGAATCTTAGAATTTTAAATCTTTAAATTTAAGCCGTAACCTGAATTTTACAGATTTGAAGAGAATATTATTTTAATTTTAATGAATTTGGTGGAAAATATTTTGTCCAAAGATCTCCAATTAACATATCGATTAATTCAAGGTGACCTCTCAGATGTTAGGAACACAATGACTATAATTTTAGAAATTTTCAGAAGTCCCATAATTGCATTTCAACTTTGGTGAGTGCAATTTACATTTATGGCTAGTGCAAGTTGATTATGTATGATGAGCTATGTTTAAATATTAAAAATGACATATTTTTTTGGTTGCACATAAGCTAATTGTTGAGAAATGTTTTATAAACTGTTGATATAATAATTGTGATACTGATGAGCAGACAACTAGCCTGGGTTGAGTCATCCTACAGATAGTGCACTAGTATACAGTATTATTGACATGAGGTTGATGTACTTGTGTTCACATTTAACATGGATATGTGCTGTGGCTGAATGATAGCATACATTTGGCATGAGGCCTATGTATGTTATCTTGCTTTGTGTTTTTGCAGGTTGTGAGAGACAACAACAAGTGAGGTGTGATAGCTATTATGTGTTACAATGTGTATATGATGAGTATGAAAAATTTATGCATGATTAATGCTGAAAGATGACAATATTTTGAGTTTTTGTGTTTATCTCATGTGCACAGTAAAAAGTGTTTTCTAGACTTCTCTATAATCTTATGTGTGTGATGGATGAGCTGAACTTTAAGTTTGAGTTATTTTATGATATTGACTATTGTCTTGTAGTCACGAATGGGTCATGATGCGTGGGTTACATCTCAAATACTAAAGTAGTATCTATAATATTTGGGATGTGACAATGCGTGCACACTAAATTATACTTGACATTGATCAGTACTAGTTTAGATTCTTGATTCTATTTTTTATCTAGCTTGCACAAGTATTAAAACTGTTAGTTTTAGTGATTTGTAACGAATTCATTGTTGTTATATGGAACTTAAAAGTAGAATGTTGTGAGAATAGGCTACGAGTTGGAAGCTTGAAGAAGCAATTCAGTTGTTCTATATAGGAAGTGAAGGTGGCCCAGTGGCATCGTCTTCATACTCTCCACCAACCGAAAATGTTACTCCTGCTGATCAAAGTCCAGAGTACTAAAATTTCTGATGTCTTTCATCTTGTTGATTAGCTATTATCTTATTAATTAATTTTTTAAGTTTGGCTTTTTTACTTTGGCTTTTTTACTTTGGTTCAGTGGATCGAAAAAGGACACCGGGAATGAAAATGTTGGACAAGATGATGAAGTTCGCCCTCCTTTACCAGTGATTAGGGAGGCTCTTTATGATGATGCAATGTTGTATGGGTATGTTTTTCCCTCCTTTCTTAATTGTATATTTTGATTTGGAAGGACTCCATTCAATTTCAAGTTCAATATGTTATTGGTTTTGTATTACTTTTCTTTATCAGTAATTTATATATATATGCAGGTTAGTTAGAAATTGCCTTTCCCTTCTGCCTTTAGAGTCTTAGGTTTCTTCCCCCCTAAATCCACTGAGACCATAGAAAGGTTGATATTAAGGCAGTGGATGTTAAAAACTCTGTTTCTAGTTTACTTGGTACTAACAGGGCATCAAAATAGTAAGATATCACTAACTTTAGAGGGAATTGCATGAAATCAAGTTATTCAGCTATGTTTTTGAGCACTGCTAGTTTTATCGTAATACTTTTATTTTACCTTCCAGTTATTGGCATAGCGTATTTATGGAGGATTAATTTTAATGTAGCCAGGAATGTGATTAATTGTTGTTTTACATTTTCATTTTTTATAATGTCATGGAACGTTTTAGTCATTATTTATCTATTTTTTTGCTATATGGTGAAATTATTTTTGTTATTTTGATCAAGAGTGTCAAGGATGGGATTACCTATACGTGAGTCGAGTTCTTTAGTTGCATTCCGTAATTTTGACGAGGAAATGAGACGCCCTGGGGTATGGGAATCAGAGCAAGCTGCTGCATCAACGACGGAAACTTCTCGAGATAATCTTGCTTCTTTATACCGCCCTCCATTTGATCTGATGCACCATGGGCCTTTTGAGCAGGTAAATAAGGCTTCCTTAAGAGACTTGCTATGTAGTTCGCTGATTTTAAATAAGTTACTTTCAGTTGAATGATCACACATAGTTGCATGATTGGTACTGGTCTCAATATTAGTAGTTATTTGTATATTGATGTAGGTTTAGTCATGACTTGGCTTTGCATGCTTTAGATGTTTGCCTTGCAACTGTATGCCTGCCATTACATGATGTTTACATCAACTATTTTTAAGTATTAGAAAATTTAACTCTTAACAATGATGATTGTCTTCTGTTGTTAGTATCATACAATAAAGGTTATGATACATACAATATTACGATGTGATATGGTGGTTCAAATGAAAAATGATACATATCACTTGTATGTATCACAGCTTGATTGTATGGTATGGTGCAACGTATGATAGATAACACATGATATGGTAGGTGGGCTGTTTTTTAAGAAGGTATACATTTTGTTCTTTTAATTTCTTGAAACAATTGCGAGATTGTTGTTTGTCAGGCACTTAAGATTAACTTAAAGAGGCCTTTTGTTCTTTTTGTGTTTTCTATGAAAAAAATTCACTTTTCTCAACTGAGCTGGAATCCAATGCCTATCAATATGTGTCCTATTCTACATTGAAGGGAAACTAACATCTATACTTTTCATAAATAGGAAACTTCAAGTAATTAAAATTTTATAATTCATAAATAGGAAATTTCAAGTCATTAAAATTTTATAAATTTGGAATTTGTAGATTGGATTGGAACCTAAAAGATACCAACGCATCGAATATTATAATAGGTAGTTATAATAAGCAAGTATATAGCTGTACTTGTGCAACCTTTTTTTTTTTTTTTTTCTTTTTTAAAAAATGATCTGTATCTTACAATACACTAAATGATACAATTCGTGGTACATGAAATTTAAAATTAATGTTTGAATGTTTATGAATTTATTTTCGTACTTTGGTGTCATGGAAGTCTAGGAACTGACAAGTGCGATGGCAAAAAAAATTTTTAAGCATTGAATCAACATATGAAACATTTTAATAGTCTATTGAAAGTTCATTTTGTTTGTATAAGGGTGTTTTGCTACTTGAAAATACTTGGCATGTAACCCACTTGAGTCATAGTTTCTAGTGCAAGTGTTCAATTGAAATGTGGAAAGTAAAGCAAGTTTCTAAAATATTTACAGAGATGAGTCTCTAATTTTTTTTTTTGATAGGTAACAAAGGATTTTATTAAATAAAAAAGGGTAATTACAAATGAGGACAAGATGTCCTACAAGAAAGAAAAGCAATCACAACAAAAAGAAAGAATTCTACTCAAGCCTTACACATTGCATTCCAATTTTCCCTAATAACAAACAAGCACCCCCAGAAAACTCCTTAGAAACTGCACCATTTATAGCCTATAAAGAAGCAAAGTAAGAAACCCTATCCCGTAGAACATAAACACAATAAGATCTATCTTAAAAAATTCGAGAATTCCTTTCCAACCAAATAACCTAGAAAATAGCCAAAACTGCACATCTCTACAGCACAAGAGCCCTCTTATTGCCGTCCATGCCTCAAAAATCAGTCTCCAACATCCGCACACAAGAAATAGGAGGCACTCACACCATATCCACTGAATGGAAAAGGGAATGCCATAGTGCTAAAGTAACGGAACACTACAAAAACAAATGATCGACACTCTCCTCCCTCCTCTTGCATAACACAAACAACTAGAGAAATAGACACATCCAAGGCCTCCTCTTTTGAATCATATCATTGGTATTTATTTTCTTATGAGCCAGGGGCAAAACAAAGACCTGCACCTTGATAGGCTTTTTTGCTTTCCAAATTCCAAATAATCCTAGAGGATTTAGAAACCGGGATCAAAGGATCTTCAATCAAAGCAACAAAGAACGAATTATAAGAAAAGATCCTTGAAGAATTCAACAATCATATCCTCTTATCATGAATATAAGGTCTAATAACAACACTATCCAAGAGGGAAATCAAAGAAGAAAACTCAAGGGCCTCTCTATTATTGAGATTTCAAGGAAAATGGAAATCCTGCCCCAAAAGAGAGGATATTTCACAATCAAAGAAATGATAGTGACATCTTGAGCGTGAGATAAAGAAAACAATTAGGAAATAACTCAACAAAAGCATGATCCCCGCACCAAACATCCTCCCTAAACTTAATCTTTTCGCTTTTACCTACCACAAAGGAAACATGACACGGACATAGGACATAGACACCACATGGCACAGGCTGGCTACCGTTGCAAATTTTTTAAAAATTAATACATGGACATGCATGGACACTCTATACATGGATACACACACACACACACACACACCCACCTACCATCATTAAACTTGTTTGCGGAATGAAAGAAAACCATAATTCACCTTGTCCAAGGAATGTCCTCAATATGTTTATGACTTAAGATATTGGAAAAGTATTGACAATGGTAGGGAGTCTCCTTGTTTTCTTATTTATTTTTTAATTTTTTTTATTATTATGATTTCTTTTTTCTTTTTAGTGTTGTTTTGAAGAATGAGCGAGTCCATAGTAGTAATGATTTTAAACGTAATAGTTTGGTTACAACGCTTTGCACAATCATCTCTAAAGTCTTCTCGTACCTATTAGTTGGTTATCCTTCACAATGTTTTTCTTAGTTTATTTAGTTTTTCTTTGTTGAAGGGTGGCAAATTGTTAATGATAGTCTTGGCTAAAATGGATACATTGAAGACATAGTCAAGATGTGGCCAAGGAGTGTCGGACTCGAAGGAGTGTACGAGTGGCGTAGACATGGTGCTTTTGAAAAATTACAAGGAGTGTATAGGAGGCTTTCATGAAAAATGTATATTGACCAAAGCATAGGAAGCATATAGAATTTAGGAAAAAATGATAAAAAATTCTGCTATACAAATGATGATATATTGTGATAGTGCAAATTGAAAGAAATAGATACTTAGCTAATTCATCGTTGGCTAATTGCTATTAGTCTAATAGACTAATAACCTAATCTACCCTTTATTGAATTTGTGGCATTATTTATTTGATAATAACCTAATCAGTACTTTATTGAATTTGTGGAATTATTTATTTATTTGTTAAGGTAAAATTTATTCAAGAAAGCAAAGGCAAAAACCACTGTACATGCGAGGTATATGAAAAGGGTTAGCAAATTAGAAACTTACAAGCAACTAAGCAAGTGAGCTCACAAAAATGTGGAAAGAAACTCGATTTTCAAAAGTACCATAAATTTTAGCAACTAAACATCATAAGAAAGAACTTCAAATTGGTAATGCAAATATGGGCATGAAAAGCTATGCCCTCTCTTTTGAAGAGTGAATTTTTGGGCTTTGGTGGGAAGAAAGACAGTGCTTTGGGAATACCTCTTTAGCTATGTGGTGCATTTGGATGGAAAGAAACAAGGGGATCTTTGGGGGTGATAGGATTGATGTGATTTCAATTTGGGAGAAGATCGAAGTCGCTTCTTTTTGTTGGGTTTTTACCATTAAGGAGTTCAAAGGGATCCATGTTATAACCCCCTCCTTGACTAACCATCAGCATACTTTAGAATGCCACACAACTCACCTTAATTTGTGGACCTTGTTGCACTGAAACATGGCTTTTTAACATGTTGACTTGACAATAACCAGTTTAGGACCCATATCATAACATTCTTTGGTGTCTCCACTTGGGAAAGAATAATATTTGTACAATACCTAAACTGCAAGACTGCGGTTCATCTTTGGAGTCCTCAATGTGAGTAAGATTAAGTTTAATTTTGATGGGCATTCTCTAGGGAATCTTGGCCAATCAATAATTTGAGGTACGTTTAGGGATGATGGGGCCATGTTTATTTATATTTTCTCTATTCTTGGTGTGAGGGGTTTTTCCATTGAGGCTGGAATTTTGGTCTTGTTAGACAGGCTTAGAGAAGCAAAGGACAGAGGTTGGACTGGCATTTGTTTTGGGGTAGTGTGGCGGGTTAATGCTCTTGTTATTATTAATGGGATTGAGGGGTAATTTTGGGTTTGGAAATACTTATATTTCATGAGATCATGGATATCTCTTAAGATAATGTATTATCTTTCTTTTAGTTGTGTGAATACATTAACAGTGAAGTAGGCTTTTTAGTTATGGATGCCACCTTAGAGGATTTTAGAATATACTTCTATCCTCCTTAGCTCGCACTGCCCTCTCTTTTACATATTTGTTTGTGCTTGGAAGGACTTAACGATTATTTGCTGTTCCATTTACCTTTTTCTTGAACCAAAGCCCCACTTTGGCTGTGGGAGAGACAGCACGGTACAGTATTAGTGGCTCACCTTCTTTTAGTTTTGTGAGTAGAGGACGGTTGCCCAAATACTATTTTAGTTTCTGAAATAGAAGCAAAGGCCACCTCGCATTGTTTTCTCCCTTCAAATTTTCGATTACCGCACAAAAGACAAAAGAGTGGTTGGCACTTATTTGAAGATTGATATATGAAGTGACTAGGCCTGTAAATGGTTTGGTTCGGCTTGTTTAGGGGCACTTTTTTGGACCAAGCCGAGAAAATCAGTTTAGCAAAGTTGACAACCGAAGCCAACCTAAAATGTTCTAGAACTGTGATTTTCAGTGTTCAATTTTTCGGTTTGGTTCGGTCAGTATGACCGGTTTACTAAGCATATAGAAAAATACCTTACCTTACCAACCAAACAAGGCATAAAGAAAATTTCTTTCTTTCCATATATTCTCTGCAACCAAACACATATTCCATATACTTTTAGCAACCAAACAAAAAAAAAAATACCTAAAAATAACTAGAAAAAAGTGAACCTCTCGCAGACTCACACATCTGTAGTTCCACTTCTCATTTCTTGAAAAGGATTATCGCCCCTCACCTACATGGCCACAGCGACACTGGCGCACTGCTGTCAATTTCCAGTTACACCTCTTTTCACATCGTCGGCGACCTTGTGGATAGGTGGCCTTGACGCACATGGGCTCGATCAAGTTTTCTTGGTGGGTCAAGACTAGGGTGCCGTCATCGCTTGGTACTTCTCCTTGAAAGAGGGAAATGGTGAATGGGTTTATTGGAATCCATCTCTCTTCTTTGGAGAGAGAGAGATGATAGGGGCAGGTTTTGATTTTTGAATTTTTTTTTTTTGGCTTAATTATACTTTTGTACCCTGTACTTTGGTGTAGTTTTCAATTTTGTACCTATACTTATTTTTCTCAATTTCATACCCAAACTATTAAATTTTTTTCAATTGTTTACAATATAAATGTCATATATGTTAATGCTCCAATAAAATTTTTTTAAAAATGTTTACAATGTAAATGTTATAAATGTCATATATGTTTTCAATTTTGTACTTGTACTTTATTATTAAATTTTTTCAATTGTTTACAATGTAAATGTCATAAATGTCATTTAGGCTTAAATAAGCTCAATATATTCATGACTTTTTTTTTTTTGTCTTTAATGTTTTTATTTCCAATATAAACCAAGTATATAAAATCCATTTTTTAAGCTTTTCTACATTAATTTTTAACTTTTCCTATTGTAGTTTAGGGTTGCAAATTAATCAAGCCGTTCGTGAACACCTTGCGAACAAGCTCGATAATAAACGAGCCAAGCTCAAACATATCAAAGCTTGGCTTGTTTAGTATAGGCTCGAGCTCGGCTCGAAGTTAAATAATCAAGCTTTTGACTCAAGCCAAGCTTGAGCGACTCAAAGCTCGGCACGGCTCGTTTGCGGCCCTAACTGGAGCATTGAAATACAGGCACATCAACAGATGGTTCTAATGAATTTAATAGCATTATATATATATATATATATATATATATATATATATATATATATATAT
>JAESVK010082505.1:0-18868 GCA_017140935.1 Hamamelis virginiana
AACTAAGCTACACTAAGTTAAAAATGCAAGAAACCCTAGAAAACAAGAGAAAACCCTAAGTTAAACTAAGCTAACCCTAAAAACCAAGTGAAGACCCCTTCTACCAACTGAAAGTATGCATTAAATACCCCCCCAAAAGGGCATCAGACATGGGGATCAAAAAACGAACATAACCTTGGAAAAGAGGTGAATTACAATCAACCCAGGTGATTTCCCGACAGAGGGTACCGGTACCCCCTATATGGGTACCGGTACCTTTACTTTCTGAACAATGGGTACCGGTACCCCCTCTGCTGCAACACTAGATTGCCTCCCAGAAGTGATACAGAGCCTCCTCGCCTTATCCGAATGGCCATGCGAATGTTGAAAACCATGCTAGGAGTGCTTAGGGCTTCCTTGAACTGAAATGGGACTGAGAATCACTTGAGGAAAGCTTTGAGGAGGATTACTTCAAGCATGCATACCAAGTGAGCATGATAACACGCTCACAAGCCTCATTCGCCAAGTGGTCACCCTCGAATTCCATCAAACACCTCAAAAAGATGGAAATAGCTTCATAAAACCTGTAAGAGCTCAAAACTAAAGAAAGAGTCAAACGCACCAGTTTACAGGTAATATGGCTCAAGTGTAAGCAAAAATGAAGGGAAAAAGCGATAAAAGTATGCTAAATTATGGTGCAAACACCCCCTCCAACTTGAACCTTGCTAGTCCCTAGCAAGAATTGAACTAAAAAGAACTAAAGGAAAAATAAAGACAAGAAAGCAAGAACTAGATAAAAAGGTCGCTTTCACGAACATACATGAGCATACTACTTCAACTTAAAACGGAATGCAGGTGTTTGAACTTATCATGCTTGAATCCTTCCCAAGTGTGTGATAGTTTGCCAATGGAAGTTCCACACAACAAATAACAATTTACTAAGAAGATATGCACAGAGATAGAGGACTGAATGAAACAGAAATAAACAAATAGCACATTCCATAAGATAAGTAAAGGCACAATAACACAAAACAACATTTAATAATGCAGAAATTTCATTAAGCAACAACCAACAACTTGAAATCAGAAAGGGCTTTTGGGCAGGAAATGACCAAGGGCTACACAAAGGGATTCAAAAACAAAATGGATGTTGGCATGACTTGGCTTGGGTCACTACCCTCTTGCCAACACCACCCTATGCTACCCTTTTACCGAAATGAAACTAAACTAGAAAAATAAAAACCACAACCTAGAAACATAAAGTAACCTAACTACCTCCAAAATGCCCCAACTAATCCTCTTCTGAACCTTCCTCATCACTGAAATCATCTTCGTCCACGCAGTCGTCCAATTCATCTGAATCTCCTTCCAAGTTAGGAAGGGATGCCTCAACAGCAGACGGGCTACCTCTCAAAATGTTCACCTCTCTCTCCAGCCTGGACAGTCTATGGTCGATCTGTTTCTGCTTCCCCAGAATGCATTTGAACCAACCCTTGATTCTATGCTCCATTCTCTTCAGCGGAGATGTACTTGCAGGCTTCGGAGCTGATGATGAAGATGGACCCTCAAAAACTGAATGGGATTGTGCTGGCCTGGGCTTCACTGAAGCTGCAGTACTCTTTGCTTCGGTTACATTGGTAATGGGACCAAAGTGAGGAGGTACCATTTTGCTCATAGGAGGTAATTTAATACCTTCAGCTCTCACTAGTTGGGTGACCAAGCACGAGAAAGGCATGTAAGATGTTTTGTTGTTGAAACTGACAAAATCCTTCATCACTCCCCAAATAATTGCAGCGAAGTCAATCCGGCGACCATTCATTACCTCAAAGAGGAATTTAACTTTCTCAATTCTTGGCGCCTTTTCTTTTCCTTTTGGCACAAGACTACAATGGAGGATCTTGATCATTACAGCATACTCAAGTTTTAATTTTCCAGGGGTGAACTCGCTCCGAGCAAATGAATTCATAGGCACTGGGTTTGAGCACATGGCTTGAGTGAACAATGCCCTGTTGAAAATAGTCAGCGGGCGAAATGGATAAGGTATACCATCTGCATGTGGAGGCTGAGGATATCCCAAGGCTGCAGCAATGCCAGAGGTGCCTACTAGAAAAGACCTACCACTCACTGTTGTTTCCATGTGATATTCAATCTCCGCATGTTCTCTCAAGTTAGAGTAGAACTCCCTCACAACAGATGGGTGATAACCCTCAATAGGTTTGCATAGGAATCCCAGATTCTAATTTCTGATTACAGCTCGAATAGCATGATCTAGCTTAAAAGTTCCCACCTCGATACTCCTTTCACATTGGAACCCTCTCTTGGCAAGTGACTGAACCCATGCAATTTCTTTTCCCTACGGTTCATCTTCAAACATAGCCTCTATCTCATCATCCTCATCATCACTCTCACTGACATGTTTCTTTCCTTTCCTTTTCTTCACAGGCTGTGAAGTGTTTAGCTTTCTCTTTTTTACAGCTTGCTCCACAGAAGAGCCTGAAGCCTTCCCACCCTTTGGTGTCTTGGTTCTAGCCATAAATGATACGACTAAACTGATCATTGAGAGTAGCACTAGCATGGCTACAAGACAGTCCCAAACACCCATCTCAACAAGCACAACACATCCCTTTCCAACATCGCACAACAGTTTCCTACCAACAATCTCTATTTACAACCCAAGATTTCAAAAATAACCCACACACAACACCAAACTGAGCCCCAAGCACAATTGATAAGGAAGAGTGACAAAACTCCTAAACCAATGTAAATACCCTTCAAATAAATGAGTTTCTTACCCCAAAAGTGAAGAAAGCGCCTCGAAATGCCAAAGGATGGTAAGAACAGCCACTAGAGCATGAGAACTTCTTCAATCAATGGTAGGAATGGAGAAATGGGTGGATTTTCAAGTTTAGGGTTAGGGTTTAACAATGTGAGATGATTTTGGGGCAAAAAGTGGTTAATGGGGTGCAAAGCTAGGGTTTGATGGTGGATTGGGTGAGAAATGGTTGATTTTCCACAAAAGAGATGGTGAATGCTTGAATGGGGATAGAAATTGAGAGAAAAGCTGAGAAAGAGGTGAAAAATGAGTTGGAATGGGGTAAAAATCGGGCTAGGGCTTTAAAAGCTCGAAGTTGTGCATTTCAGGCAAGGGGGTACCGGTACCTACTTAAAGGGGTACCGGTACCTTTAGCTTCTAGAGGGGGGGTACCGCTACCCCCCAAATGGGTACCAGTACCTTTTATGGAAATTTCAACTTTTTTGCCTATTTTGCACATTTATGACCCCAAAGACCCCAAAGTGTGACCTTCAACTGAATTTCCAACACCACAACCTTTCAACAATGAGGAATGCGCAACTACGACCTGCTGAACAGCTTCTGACTTACAAATTTCACCCTAGGGTTCCTAAGCTTGAACAAATTGGCACTATTGGCTCAAAATAGGGTTCAAATGGAAACTTACAAAGAAATGAGGTTCAAAAGAGCAAGAATGGCCTAAAATCATTTCTCAAAGTTGTACAATTGTTCCAAAATGAATAAAATGCATAAAAATGAAATGTTCATGTGATTGTGTGATTCTTGAAGTTCGAACCAAGCGAAATTGTGCTTGGGAACAAAAGTCATGACTAGCAAAACTTATCAAACTATTTGTACTAAAGATGATCATATAAAGAAACAAGTCATGATACGGAAACATGGGTAAGTGAATGGGCCAACAAATGATGAAGCAAACTACTTATAAGTTTAGTTTAACCCCAATGGCGTGCATGTGCAATAGGAAAGTTCAAATGCATAACACAAGATCAAAAAGAAGCATAGCATATAAGTTCAAGTTTTATTCTCATGTAGGCTCAAAATCGAAAAATTTATCATTGGCACTTGCTAAAACCTAAATTACGACGATAATGAAGCCTACTCTTTCGACAAAAAGAAACTACCTTATGCAAAAGTATGAGTATCCGTATGAACACCAGTATATACCCCCCACCAACTGAAATGTGCATTGTCCTCAATGCATGAAAAGATAAGCACTAAGGACTAAATTGAAGGGAGAGGGAACAAAATTACCTGTGTCAAAGCTATGAATAAGCTGAAAAGCTGCACAAGGGTCAGAGTATCCATATTTCCAAAAAAAATGATTAACAACTGAAACGAAAAGCTATGTACAATGAGTAACACAGAAATTACTCGTGAGGAATGTCCTGGTAGACTGGATCTACCAACTCCTCCATGCTCTCCTGACGGTCAAAGTTCTCAAGGAATGGCTTTAAGCGCTGACCGTTGACTTTGATGATTTTCCCATTCTCAGGATTCTCGATCTCAACTGCACCATAGGGGTGGACTATTTTGACCACAAAAGGGCCAGTCCACCTTGAACGGAGCTTGCCTGGGAAGATGTGCAAACGAGAACTGTACAAGAGTACTTTCTGTTAAGGCTCAAAGGTCTTCCTCATAATGTGTTTGTCATGGAATAGTTTGACCTTCTCTTTGTAAATTCTGGAGCTTTCATAAGACTCGCGTCTCATTTCATCAAGCTCATTCATTTGCAACATCCGCTGTTGACCTGCTTTAGCCAAATTAAAATTAAGAGTTTTAATGGCCCAATATGCCTTGTGCTCCATTTCCACCGGCAAGTGACATGCCTTGCCATAAACCAACCTATAAGGGGACATACCAATAATGGTTTTAAAAGCATTGCGGTATGCCCAAAGAGCGTCGGTTAGTCGAAGAGACCAATCTTTACGGTTCGGGTTAACCGTTTTTTCCAAAATGTGTTTTATCTCCTTATTGGCTAGTTCGGCTTGACCATTAGTCTGTTGGTGATACGATGTGGAAACCTTATGTGTGACTCCATACTTTTTAACTAAGTTCTCAAACGACCTATTGCAAAAATGAAGCCCACCATCACTAATGATTGCACGAGGCATCCCAAAACGAGAAAAAATATGTTCTTTCAAAAATTTCAAAACCACCTTGTGGTCATTCGTTCTCGTTGCGATGGCCTCCACCCACTTGGAGACATAGTCCACTGCCAATAAGATATACAAGTACCCACAAGAGGAGGGAAAAGGACCCATGAAGTCTATACCCCAATAGTCAAAAATTTCAATGATTAAATGGGGTAAGAGGCATCATGTTTCTTTTTGTAACACCTCCTAATTGTTGGCACCGAGCACAAGTTTTGCAGAATTCAAAAGAGTCTTTAAACAATGTGGGCCAATAAAAACCGGCTTGCAAAATCTTGTCAGCTGTTTTCCTAGCAGAAAAATGCCCTCCACAAGCTTCAGAATGACAGAAGGTGAGTACCCCAATTTGTTCGTCGTTAGGTATACACCTTCTCATCAACTGATCAGAGCAGTGTTTAAAAGGATAGGGATCATCAAAAAAATAGTTTTTCACATCAACCAAAAATTTTCTCTTCTGTTGAGAAGTCCACCTAGAAGGGATTTGTCCGGTCACAATATAGTTCATAATATCAGCGTACCAAGGACAACTAACAAGAGCAAACAGTTGCTCGTCAGGGAATGTATCACCTATGGGTAGACCCTCATAAGCTGTCTCTAATACCAAACGAGAGAGGTGATCCGCCACCACATTCTCGACTCCCTTCTTGTCTTCTATGGTCGAATTAAACTCTTGACAAAGTAGGATCCACCTAATGAGACGGGGTTTAGTATCCTGCTTAGAAAGCAAGTACTTCAATGCCGCATGATCAGTGAAAATGACTATGGGAGACCCTACAATGTACAACCTGAACTTATCTAGGGCAAAGACCACAGCTAAAAACTCTTTCTCCGTAGTTGTGTAATTGGACTGGGCGGAATCTAGAGTCTTGCTAGCATAATAAATAACAAAAGGTTTCTTATCCTCTCTTTGCCCTAAGACAGCTCCTACGGCGTAATCACTAGCGTCACACATGATCTCAAAAAGAAGGTCCCATTTCCGAGGTCGCATGATAGGAGGTGCAATCAACATGCTTTTTAATTTTTCAAAAGCTTCCCCACATGCCTGTGACCATTCAAAAACAACATCCTTAGCAAGTAAATTGCACAAGGGCCGGGATATAGCACTAAAATTCCTTATGAACCTCCTATAAAAACCTGCGTGACCTTGGAAGGACCGTATGTCATTAACACATTTAGGAGTGGGTAAATTAGAAATCAACTCAACCTTGGCCTTATCTACCTCTATTCCTTTCTTAGACACAATATGCCCCAACACAATCCCTTGTGTCACCATGAAGTGACATTTCTCCCAATTCAAGACTAGGCTCTTCTCCTCACATCTCTCCAACACTTTCTTTAAATTCTCCAAACATCCCTCAAAAGAATCTCCAAAGACGGAGAAATCATCCATAAAAATCTCCATGATCTTCTCTACTATGTCACTAAAAATGCCCATCATGCACCGTTGAAAAGTTCCAGGTGCATTACATAATCCAAAGGGCATTTTTCGAAAGGCAAATGTGCCAAATGGACATGTGAAGGTGGTTTTCTCTTGGTCTTCTAAAGCTATTTCTATCTGATTGTACCCAGAATAACCATCAATTTGGTCCACAAAAGGTAGAGGGAAATGGTCTTTCCTCGTGCCAGCATTTAGTTTCCTATAATCTATCCACACCCTCCATCCTGTAGTGACTCTAGTAGGTATGAGCTCATTTTGTTCATTTGCCACCACAGTGACCCCGGATTTTTTTGGAACGACTTGGGTAGGGCTCACCCACTTGCTATCCGCAATAGGGTAGATGACACCTACATCTAGGAGTTTCAACACCTCTTTCTTGACAACTTCCTTCATGACAGGATTTAACCTACGCTGTGGTTGCCTAGATGGTTTGACATCCTCCTCCAAGTAGATTCTATGAGTGCAAATCATAGGGCTAATTCCCTTAATGTCCGCAATGGTCCATCCTATGGCGGTTTGGTGGGCCTTAAGAATTTCTATGAGTCTTACTTCTTGATCAAGATTTAGAGAGGATGAAATGATCACAGGGAAGGTCTCTTCACTTCCTAAGAAAGAATATTTGAGATGGGGAGGTAAAGGCTTCAATTCTAACTTAGGTGGCTTCTCTATTGATGGCAAAATTTTCTCCTCAATTGGAGGCAATTCCTCGAATCTAGGTGTCCACCCATTTGTTTCCATTACCTCACTATGCTCAAGTATGGAGTATAGAAACTCCATTTCAGGTGTGGCTACTTCCTCAACAATCTTAGGGCTCACTAGACAAGACTCCAAAGGGTCATCACATGAGAAATGATCAACATATTCTTGCACCACAGATTCTATCACGTTCACCTCACAAATGTCTTCATCATCCCCTATTTCCTTGATAACATTGAAAATGTTTAAGTTCACAGTCATGTTGCCAAAAGACAACGTCATCAACCCACCCCGACAATAAATTATGGCAATAGCAGTGGCCAATAAAGGCCTGCCAAGAATCACTAGGAATTGACTCCCTTGACTCACCACAGGTTGTGTATCTAAAACAACAAAATCCACAGGAAAATAGAACTTATCCACTTGTACCAACACATCCTTCACTATACCTCTAGGAATCTTCACACTACGGTCTGCTAGCTCAAGGGTAATGGTAGTAGGCTCTAACTCTCCTAGCCCTAGCTCAACATATACCGAGTATGGCAACAAGTTCACATTAGCTCCCAAATCTACCAAGGCAAGTCCCAACTTTGAGTTTCCTACCACTATGGAAATGGTGGGGCTTCCTGGGTCTTTATATTTTGGGGGCAAGTTATTCCTAATGAGAGAGGTGGATTGTTCGGTCATGAATGCCTCATTGTGGACACCTAACTTCCTCTTCACTGTACACAAGTCTTTCAAAAATTTTGCATATGAAGGGATTTGTTTGATAGCATCCAACAAGGGAATATTCACCTTAACCTGTTTGAAAAGATCATAGATTTCAGCATGATTGTTCAATTTCTTTGGGATTCTCAACCTATGGGGATATGGAGCGGAAGGAACATGGTTAGCTTTTTCTTTATCCAAATCCACATCAACAACATCGGCTTTAGGGACATTGGGCTCATCAATCACATCATCATCCCTTTTTGACTCATTTTGTAAATCTTTTGAAATCTCTTTTGGAAGATCCTTGGGATGGATGATTTTGTCAATGATTTTGCCACTTCGAAGAGTGGAGATAGCCTTACAATGCTCAAAAGTCCCATCATTTTGACTTGAAGTCCCAACACTATTTTGACCTTGGGGGTTTTGAATGGGTTGAGATGGAAATTTCCCTTTTTCTTGTTGAGAACTCCCCATAGAAGATGTCAATTTAGTGAGTTGAGACTTCACATCACTAATAGCCGTTCGAAATTCATTGTTCATTGTTTGTTGAGATTGGACAAATTGGGCTACAATGTCCTCCAAATTTCTTTTATAGGGTGGTTGGTAAGATTGATGATTTTGATTTGCTTGAGAAAAAGAGGGAAAACCTTAGTTAGGATTCGCAGAAAATCCTTGTGGCCCTTGATTTTGAAAAGTGGGGGCTTGATTTGCAAAACCTGGATTTGGATTTTGAAAATGATTTCCTTGGTTTTGAAAATTTGAGCTTTGCCCATGAAAATTGGAACCTTGCCCTTGGTTAGAATAACCTTGATGGGCTTGAGCATTGCCTTGATTTGATGAAGCATTCACCCCATTATTTTTCTAACTAAAGTTTGGATGCTTCCCCCACCCCGAATTATAAGTGTCAGAATATGGATTGAAAGGCTTCCTAGGGGGGTTCAAAGCATGGACTTGCTCTTAGACGGCTCCTTTAATGGTAGGAAGGGTAGGATAATCTCTAGTGGAATGCACAGGATCCTCACAAATGCAGCATGGTTCCTCTACCCTAGGCACAATAGGTGTAGGAGGTACATTTGGCACCACAGGCACCGCGGTAACCTCATTGACTTTTTGCATTTCTAGGGCCTCTAACTTCCTAGTTAAACTTGCCAGCTTGGCTTGAAGGTCATCTTGTTCCTTAAGTTGGAACTTTCCACTGCTACTTGGGTTGCTAGCTCTCTTTGCAACATCGGGAGTTGTGTTAACCTCCCAGTTGCGCGCACTCTCTGCCAACCTATCAAAGTATGGGATTGCTTGCTCGGGGGATTTCTCAAAAAGCTCCCCACCACTCATCATTTGGAGAAATTGCTTAGTTTCACGGGTCAAACCATGGTAGAAATACCCTACAAGTTGACCTACGTCTAATCCATGATGGGGGATTGCATTTATCAAATCTTTGTATCTTTCCCAAGCACCAGCGAATGCCTCATTAGGTTCTTCAGTAAAATTTTGGATCAAACGCATCAACATGTTGGTTCGAGCAGGTGGGAAGAATTTTTCCAAAAAAATCTTTTGTAATTGCTCCCAAGTGCGGATGGAATTAGGAGTTAAAGTATGAAACCATATTTTTGCCTTGTCTTTTAGAGAAAATGGGAAAAGAGTAATGTAAATGATGTCAATAGGTGACCCCGTTGACAAGAACGCACTACACACATCTGTAAAATCCCTCATGAAGGAATATGGCCTTTCAGAATCAAAGCCATGAAACTCAGGCAATAGTCGAATCATTTCATGTTTAAGGACAAAGCGACTAGCCTCTGGAGATGGAATTATACAAGATGGTGTAGTGGTTCTATGAGGGTTGAAGATCTCCCTCAAAGTTCTTCCCAAATTAACCATAGGGATGTCGGGCTGTCTATTCTGCTGCACATTTTGATTCATGTTTTGTTAAAAATTTTGATTTAAATTTCCCCCACCAGGTGCAGGGGTTGTAGGCGGAATAACATCATCCCTTCGCCCTTGAGGCTCATTTGGAAAGTCTTGATCATTGGCATTTCGTTGAAACGGATGGTTTTGGTTGTGCTCCATTGATGGAGAGGATGGTTGAGCCAAGTTAGGTCTCAAATTTGGATTTTCAAGGTCTTGTTGTGGCCAATTCCTTACAAGTCGGTTTCCCTCTCCACGAGTCCAAACCGACATGCAACAATTGTTCACAACAAATTTACACTACAAAGAATTCCTATACACTAAGAGTTAAGAAAAACTTACCGGATTCACAATGTAATTGTGAATTACCACTAGCTCTTCCTTGGATCACTTCAAAGTACGCGCCACTCCCCGGCAACAGCGCCAAAAATGCTTGTCAAGTTTTGGTGTGCTCAATTACTTCCCAAGCGTAGGAACTCAAGATCGCCAAGCATAATAAAACTATGGGAATCCACAGGTCATCTCCATAGGGAGTGGGGACTAAGAAGGGTCCTTAGGTATTGATACCCAATGAATGTGCAATTTAAGTAAATCATGGGGGGTTGTTGATTGATTTGAATTGGTAACCGGTTGAGATGGTAATTAACACAAGAAATATTAATGATAGGATTCTAAGGTTTCCACTCATCCACAACTAGGTAACAAGCATCTCTCATTGACATTCTCATCTAGGATCCATTGAAGAATGGTCTTTGATGGAAAATATAACTTTAAAGTCCTTTTTGGATAAAGAAGGATAGGAGAATGATATTAAATGCTCACTTGCAAGTTTAAACAAACACTTAGCATGCATTTAGGTTCAAGCACAATGTGTACCAAGAGTAACTTGTTCACACATTGTCAAGAATATGCCAAACTAAGCATTGAGAGAGATTAGTGAGTATTTAACATCATACAACTTCCATTGAAGCACAAGGTAATGAGAGAGTGTTGTTACCTTTGTTGGTGATGGGTTTCCACCGTTCGAATCCTATATTGGAGGTTTAGAACTCCATTAAAGCTAGGAAAGTGGTAGTAAATGCAAGAACAACCAAAATAAATGCAAATAAGAGAGAAATAAATGCTATAGATTGATGTAGAATCAAATAAACCAAGTTTGAAAGTGAAACTACAGATTAAAAGACTAAAACTAAGGATTACAAGTGATTAACTACAAGAACAAACAAGAAACTAAGCTACACTAGTAGAAAATGCAAGAAACCCTAGAAAATAAGAGAAAACCCTAAGTTAAACTAAGCTAACCCTAAAAACCAAGTGAAGACCCCTTCTACCAGCTGAAATATGCGTTAAATACCCCCCCCCAAAAGGGCATCAGACATGGGGATCAAAAGACGAACATAACCTTGGAAAAGAGGTGAATTAAAATCAACCCAGGTGATTTCCCGACAGAGGGTACCGGTACCCCCTATATGGGTACCGGTACCTTTACTTTCTGAACAATGGGTACCGGTACCCCCTAGATAGATGGGTACCGGTACCCCCTCTGCTGTAACACTAGATTGCCTCCCATAAGTGATACAGAGCCTCCTCGCCTTATCCGAATGGCCATGCGAATGTTGAAAACCATGCGAGGAGTGCTTAGGACTTCCTTGAACTGAAATGGGACTGAGAATCACTTGAGGAAAGCTTTGAGGAGGATTACTTCATGCATGCATACCAAGTGAGCATGATAACACGCTCACAAGCCTCATTCGCCAAGTGGTCACCCTCGAATTCCATCAAATACCTCAAAAAGATGGAAATAGCTTCATAAAACCTGTAAGATCTCAAAACTAAAGAAAGAGTCAAACGCACCAGTTTACAGGTAATATGGCTCAAGTGTAAGCAAAAATGAAGGGAAAAAGCGATAAAAGTATGCTAAATTATGGTGCAAACACCAAGTACCCTCGGGTATATCAAACGGACCAATCACGTACTGTTGGACCCACGCGGCATTCCTGATGTCACATGTGGTTAGGTATATCGATTGGACCGAGCGAGTAAGGACACTCAGCCTACCCTTTGCATTAGTCCATATAGACTATCTCTGTAGGACACATACCCTACGTCACTTTTTGGCACATTTTTGTAATGTTATGCTGCCGGATTTTACCCCCGGTTTTGTCTGAGCCATGATTGTGAAATGTGTAGAACCACTAGGACCTGGATCTGTAGGACTAAACCTTTATGAAATGCCCTAAACTCTTAAGGGATGTATCCTTAAAGAGTCATGGTACCTAATGAAGGTTAGTACCCTATAGGTTCATGAGCTTAAGCCTGTTGTAATGTTATGCTGCCCGAATAGTGGTATTGATTTATGAGTCTTAGGAGAAGACGTGAGACGTGAGACGAGAGATATGAGAAGTGGGCTTTAGGTCCATATCCTTTGGATACAAGGTTTAGATCCGTTGTAAGTTTGGGATTTAGGCCCATGTTAGTTGGATAGAAGATATAAGCCTGTGGTAAGATTGAGATGTAAGCTGTGAGCTGTGAGAATGAGATTCGTACCTTAGGCCCATTTTTCATAAAATAAGAAGGTTGATCTGTAGGCTTTAGGCCTAAACTTTTGTGAGCATGTGAGATTATCCTTATTCATCCCTTTTTTCACACTGGAAGCTCTTAGTTGATTCAAATCTTTTCCCTTTCCCAGCATTCTGGCTTGGAGTCGTGATTCTAGCGGTCGGTTGTTTAAGGGTCTACCTGTTGATTCAAAGATGTCTAGTAATGAGGATCATACCTCTACTGCTATTGGAAACAGTGGAAAGACGATTGATGAGAAGATTGAGGTACTCTTAAAAGTGGTTCAAGAGTTAGTTCACCAGAAAGAAGAGGAAAATAAGATGCGAGCCCATACTAATCCATTGTTTGAGAATGTTGATGAAGAGGAATGTTTTCTTAGGCCTAAAACAATCACTGAACCCACTAGGCCCTGTGCAGAATTTGTTCAGCCTGTTGATCTGGAAAAAGAGTCTAAGCCCAAGACCCCCGCTTTCTTTTCCACTAGGCCCATACTGTTGAGTAGTAAGGTGGAAGCCCTGGAAAAAACCTTGAAAGGTATTAGGAAGTCTGATGATTTGGTGGACATGTCTCCATTGTCTCTGTTCCCTAAGGCCCGTATGCCCACTCATTTCAGAATGCCTGAGTTAGAGAAGTTTGATGGAATGGGTTGTCCTAAGACCCATTTGAAGATGTATGTGAGAGCCGTGCACCCCCGAGGGGCTGATGATGACTTGCTAGCCCAAATGTTCCATGAGACACTGGCTGGATCCGCTCTGAAGTGGTTTCTGTCACTAGTTGAGTCTAGAATGAAGACATAGGAGGATGTATGCACTGAGTTCAGTAATCATTACCGGTATAACACAGATGTTGATATCACTATGAGGGACTTGGAGACTACTAAACAAGAATCAAGAGAAACTTTCTCTGCCTTCCTCACCCGCTGGAGAAGCTTTTCTTTCAATGAGTCGTGGGAACGATTAAAAGAATTGCTTAGGCTTTGCCCACATCATGACATCCCTAAATGGAAAATAGTCCAGGCATTCCTTAAGGGTCTAAGGGAGAGAGATAGACAGTTAGTTCATTCGACTTATGGAGGGTCTGTGTTGAAAAAGAGTGCTAATGAGGTGTGGGCACTATTTGAGACAGTGAGTGAGGATTCCTATTATATGGAATCCATGGGTTTGACAGAGAGATAATGAATAAAATTTTGTACTCCACCTGCGAGCGCGAGGGACTGACTCTGACATTCCCCTGGAGGCGGTGCGGCTTCTACTTGAGTTCATGGATGATGGACCAATGGACATTCCGCTCCTTATCTTCAATGAAATTCTAGCATACATCGACTCTGTCCCGCGGAGCAACATGCCATACCCGCAGATGATTACGTATTTTGTGAAGCGAGCGGGAGTGGATTTTGATGAGCCACCACTGTGGGGCGAGGGCCCGATTACCCAGACCACATTCGTAAGAAGCACGTCAGCGAGTCAGGCCGCTAGGAGAGCGAGAGCAGCTCCTGTTGCTCAGCCTAAGGAGAGAACCGTCCCCGAGCACATTCCTGCCACTGCTGCCCCACTTATGAGTGAGAGAAATTTTCTGGAACAGATTTGGTTGGGGCAGCAGACTTTATTAACTGGACAACAGTCTATGGCTGAGACTTTGAGGCTGCATTCGCACCAGATGAGAGCTCTTTGGAGAAGTCAGTGGAGTGAGATTCTTTCGGATGCCGAGATGGCTTTATTTACGCAGTCTCCGCCTCCTCCTGCAGCGGATGATGTTATGGATGGTGATGATCCAGCGGGGATGTGAGGGATGTGGAGATTTCATTGGGTGTTTTTCTGGTGGTGGTGTTGTTTCTGTTGGAAGTTGGTTTAAACTTTAGGTGTTTATTTGGTGTGTTGTTGTTGGTTAAGTGTTTAGTTTGTTTGGGTGGTATTTTTGTTATTTGTGTTGTTTGTTTTAGTTATTTAGTTTATGCCTGTTTAGTTAGTCAGTAGTTGAGAATGGTTATGGGTAAACACCTTAACCACATGTTATTAACCATTCTCAGTTGGTGTCGCCTTTTCTTTCTTGTAACCGTGGTACATTTTAAGCTTTTTTTTAAGTCCTATTTGATTTCTTAAAGTTTCAATGTTCTCTTTTGATCAACAAACGTGTGCATGATTGGATATTATTATCCTGTGATTGTAAAATTGAGCATTTCACTCTCCTAATCTCGCTTCTTTTTGTGCATTAAGCGTATGAAAAGACTTACGTGTGTTCTTATTTTCGTCACGGGCAGAATAGGTTACCTGCATCTTTCGTGTGACTTTTATTGCGAGTGGCCATCTTGTGAGATTTTGAAATCGAAACTCGTTAATGGGATGAAACTCTAGCTTAAGTTGACAGAGAAGTTAATTTTTCGGAGTTCTTATTGCACAAGCACATTCAGGGCATTCTTTTAGTTGATTAAGAGAATATTTGCAACAGTAATGTGTATTGCGGTGCCATGCATGTATAGCTTATCAACTTGTACATTCTATTTTGGATGCTCAGTTTTAGTTTTGATTTTGCATTCTTCGTGGTAGTTTTATTCTTGTTTTTCCGTTCTCCCATTTTGGTTACGCCATATTGAAGTGTAGCTAGGGACTAGCAACATCTAAGTTGGGGGGTGTGATTGCTCGCAATCATAGGCCCTAATTTGGTAGTTGTTACTCCTAATTATACGTTAATAGCGAGGTAACCTAATGGGATTTGTTTAATTCATTCAGTAATACTATTTTCGGTTGCATTGCAGGATTTTGACCCAATGAAGTCCCGTTCTACGCTTTTCGATGAGGCTTGGCTTGAAGTTGAAGGTTGGGATGATGCTGAGGAAGCATCGAGCATCTTTTCGGGCTAAAGTGAAGTAATCAAGCCCATCTATCGATAGATGACTTTGAGTATCGGTAGATGGTGGTTCCTGCCAAACAAATTTCAATTCATGAATGATCTATCGATAGGTGGGTTTATAGGTATTGATAGATAGAAGCCTCTGACACTTAGTTCTTGGATTTAATTTCAACATCTATCGATAGGTGTACTATCGCTATCGATAGATGTCAACCCCTGTGCTTGGGCGATTCACTTGTTCGAGCTTCTCTATCGATAGATGTTCTTCGGATATCGATAGAGAAGCTATTTCCTCGATGGCGATTTGCTTCTCTCGGAATCTCTATCGATAGATGTCACTTACGCTATCGATAGCTGCTGCCTTCTCCGAACTTTCAGCTTGGTTTTCTTGTAAATATTATGTGATTGAGGGGTATAATTGTCATTTCACCCTCTAGGGTTTATGGGAACTATAAATAGCAACTTTTTAGGGGAGATTCTATTCCCTTTTTGGCAGCCTTTCCTTTTTTAGTATATCCTAGATTCTAGGCAATTTTCCTGGGAACCAAACACTCTAATTCTACTCCAAAGGCCTTGCAATCAAACTATGTGGTGGAGGAGCGTTCAACGATTGCCGATCTACTGCATGGCAGGCTAGGTCTCTTGGCTATGGGGCTTGGAGAAGGTTTTGGGTGAGGTTTAACTTGTTACTGTTTGTAGTTAATGCTAGTAACTTTGGGATAGATTTGTATTCGTGGATTATTGTTTATAAAATCGTTTTTATCTTAATTGTATGAGTCTTCTGTGATTTCTTCTACAATCGAATGCAAATGGTATGACCATTTTGGCCTATTTTGACCAATTTTGACTCATTTTCTCTCAAAATTTGATTTAGGAAAATGCATTTGATTGAAATTGAATGATATTTGATGAGTTGATAAGAAATAAAGAGGATTTGGTGCATACCAAAGTGAGAATTGAGCAATTGTGAATAGGAAAGTTCACATGAAATGATGAATTTTTGGTTGAAAACCATGAGATTTAGAAATGAATGAATGAAAATATTGTATAAATAAGTTTGTAATCATGAAATGGTTATGAATACATTTGATTTGGTGAGCTTAAGATACCCATGAAGGGAATTATAGAGGTGAGTGAACCCATGAAGGAAAGTGGCTAATGAGAAAAGCCCATTTTGGAGGCCTAAATCCATAAGTCTTTGTGAAATTGGTAAAGTATACATGAAATGTATATAAGAATGATATCAAGTAATGTGAATGATATTAAGATATGATAATTGGAAATGCAATTTCCAAAAGGATTGAAAATCCTTAAGTTGACTAGAAATGAAATTTCTAGTAATGAGTCGAAGACTCCCAAATTTTTATTGGAAATGCAATTTCCAAAAGGATTGAAAATCCTTAACTTGACTAGAAATGAAATTTCTAGTAATGAGTCGAAGACTCCCAAATTTTTATGATAATTGGAAATGCAATTTCCAAAAGGATTGAAAATCCTTGAGTTGACTAGAAATGAAATTTCTAGTAATGAGTCGAAGACTCCCAAATTTTTATTGGAAATGCAATTTCCAAAAGGATTAAAAATCCTTAAGTTGACTAGAAATGAAATTTCTAGTAATGAGTCGAAGACTCCCAAATTTTTTTATGATAATTGGAAATGCAATTTCCAAAAGGATTGAAAATCCTTGAGATAACTAGAAGTGAGACTTCTAGGAAGAGAGAATTTGAAGCGAAACTTTCAAAATAATTTTGATGGTTAATTATCCCTATTTTGTTGTGTCAAAAATATGATGTCATTATTTTCGTTGAAATTCACTGGCGAAGCCATGAACATCAACGAGGGACTTCTGTAGACATCCATTTTTTACCATGAGTATGGTCATGAATGGTTGCCTGTGATTAGAAATGAAATAGGGTGTCAAAACCCTAAGTTGCCAATTTTACCCTTGTGGGTAATTAGATAGAGGTCATTATCACATGTAAGTTTTTAAGTCAGATTGAGTCGGTTCTATTTGCATTAGATTTTTAGAGAGTCTAGGAACATCCCTACAAAATTTCATGGCAATTCAAGCCAGGCTTGATAGAAAATAAGGACTTTTGTGACTGAATGGCAATTTTGTCCTTTGAATCACAAAAGCCCTGAATGACTGTCGATCTTGTTTCGAATGGTCTCGAGACTTTGGCATAGATATTTAAAGTGTGTTTGGTAGCTAAGTTGATTAGTGGCAAGATCTGTGGAGCCTTCTAGCTCATGATTGGCTCTTGAGGCTCGAAAGGCCCTTTCAAAGCCCAGATTAGGGTTTCGACCGGAAGTAACTGGGATTCGATATTTTTATCAAACCAAAGCCTTCAAAGGCTTCAAAACACTTTCCTAAAACATTTTAAAACTTTTTTCAAGAAGAAGAAATTATTTCGAAAGCAATCGGTTAGCAAATTTCAAAACCCTAATTTGGGCCCGGCAGGCCCTAAACAGCTAATCGGTTGACTTTTCCCTAAACCTTTGACCTCGGTCAATGCATTTTCACTTCAAACACTTCTTAAAACATGGAAAATCGAATCACGATCATTTCGACTCTTGAATCGTCAAAGTTGGACTTAAAACGGGCACGAAAAGCCTAAAAAAGCCAAACCCGGGTCGAAACGGGCTGAGATAAGCCCACATAGGGCAATTTTGGGGATGGAGGATCGATGACCATCCACCTAGGGACGGCCAACCGTCCATGAGGGACGGCCAACCATCCTAGAGTGGATGGTCGTCGATTCTTCTAGCCAATAACTGCCAATTTTGAGTATCTTTTCTGCTTGGGACTCTTCCAAGCCCTGCCATGTGTCCAGTTCGGCCATGGGGACTTTTGGATGAGTATGAACACCTTGGAAGGTTGGTTTTGAGCCCTTGGATCGCTTCTAAAAGATTCAAACTCAGCCATTGATCAAACTCAGGCCTCCCTATAAATAGAGGGCCCTGAAATCAGTTTCAAGACACAGAATAAGCTTTAGGAGCTAGCTTGGAGAGTAGAGGCTTGAGCAATTGCACAAGCTTCCCCCATAGCACTCTAGCTTAAGTTTTAAAGTCCTTGAGGTCCTGGGAGTCCTTGGAGCTTGAGGAGAAGGCTTGGAGCAAAGAGGCAGAGGTTAATAGTTTTTAGTTTTCTTTTTCTTCTTCTTATTCTTCTTTAATCATGCTAGGTTAGGCTTTTATTTCCTCAGTATGCATAGGATTTAGTTCATTTTTAGTATGCATAGGATATAGTTTATTATTAGCATACATAGTTTCCATATTTCTTTAGTATGCATAATAGGTTAGTTTATTTTTTAATATATATGCATATTTATCTTCTTCTATTCCTCCTTAGTCATACCATGTTAGGATTATGCATGTTTAAGTCTTTTAAGTTAGTAATCAAGTTAGGTTAGTTTATGCAAAATAAATCACATGCTAGCATTTTTAGGATGGATTTATGTTGTTCATATTAGGTTGTTAGTCTATTCAACTTATTCTCATCATAGTTCATTTTTTTTTATCACTTGGAATGTTTGATTGACATATAAAATATGTTCGAGGGAGCATGCAAAGGTGAGTCCCTTCCCTTGTGATTAAAGGCTGTGTTTTGATGATAGTTTAGTATGCATATTAGGTTGCATTTAGTACACTTTATTATTTTTTATTCATTGTTTTAGGGTTTTAAATACACTTTTTGATTACTTTCAAATCTGTCCATGGATTTAAAGTGACCTAAAAGTGCATTAAAACTCATTTTTTTTAGGCTTAAAT
>JAESVK010082506.1:0-18868 GCA_017140935.1 Hamamelis virginiana
AACTAAGCTACACTAAGTTAAAAATGCAAGAAACCCTAGAAAACAAGGGAAAACCCTAAGTTAAACTAAGCTAACCCTAAAAACCAAGTGAAGACCCCTTCTACCAACTGAAAGTATGCATTAAATACCCCCCCAAAAGGGCATCAGACATGGGGATCAAAAAACGAACATAACCTTGGAAAAGAGGTGAATTACAATCAACCCAGGTGATTTCCCGACAGAGGGTACCGGTACCCCCTATATGGGTACCGGTACCTTTACTTTCTGAACAATGGGTACCGGTACCCCCTCTGCTGCAACACTAGATTGCCTCCCAGAAGTGATACAGAGCCTCCTCGCCTTATCCGAATGGCCATGCGAATGTTGAAAACCATGCTAGGAGTGCTTAGGGCTTCCTTGAACTGAAATGGGACTGAGAATCACTTGAGGAAAGCTTTGAGGAGGATTACTTCAAGCATGCATACCAAGTGAGCATGATAACACGCTCACAAGCCTCATTCGCCAAGTGGTCACCCTCGAATTCCATCAAACACCTCAAAAAGATGGAAATAGCTTCATAAAACCTGTAAGAGCTCAAAACTAAAGAAAGAGTCAAACGCACCAGTTTACAGGTAATATGGCTCAAGTGTAAGCAAAAATGAAGGGAAAAAGCGATAAAAGTATGCTAAATTATGGTGCAAACACCCCCTCCAACTTGAACCTTGCTAGTCCCTAGCAAGAATTGAACTAAAAAGAACTAAAGGAAAAATAAAGACAAGAAAGCAAGAACTAGATAAAAAGGTCGCTTTCACGAACATACATGAGCATACTACTTCAACTTAAAACGGAATGCAGGTGTTTGAACTTATCATGCTTGAATCCTTCCCAAGTGTGTGATAGTTTGCCAATGGAAGTTCCACACAACAAATAACAATTTACTAAGAAGATATGCACAGAGATAGAGGACTGAATGAAACAGAAATAAACAAATAGCACATTCCATAAGATAAGTAAAGGCACAATAACACAAAACAACATTTAATAATGCAGAAATTTCATTAAGCAACAACCAACAACTTGAAATCAGAAAGGGCTTTTGGGCAGGAAATGACCAAGGGCTACACAAAGGGATTCAAAAACAAAATGGATGTTGGCATGACTTGGCTTGGGTCACTACCCTCTTGCCAACACCACCCTATGCTACCCTTTTACCGAAATGAAACTAAACTAGAAAAATAAAAACCACAACCTAGAAACATAAAGTAACCTAACTACCTCCAAAATGCCCCAACTAATCCTCTTCTGAACCTTCCTCATCACTGAAATCATCTTCGTCCACGCAGTCGTCCAATTCATCTGAATCTCCTTCCAAGTTAGGAAGGGATGCCTCAACAGCAGACGGGCTACCTCTCAAAATGTTCACCTCTCTCTCCAGCCTGGACAGTCTATGGTCGATCTGTTTCTGCTTCCCCAGAATGCATTTGAACCAACCCTTGATTCTATGCTCCATTCTCTTCAGCGGAGATGTACTTGCAGGCTTCGGAGCTGATGATGAAGATGGACCCTCAAAAACTGAATGGGATTGTGCTGGCCTGGGCTTCACTGAAGCTGCAGTACTCTTTGCTTCGGTTACATTGGTAATGGGACCAAAGTGAGGAGGTACCATTTTGCTCATAGGAGGTAATTTAATACCTTCAGCTCTCACTAGTTGGGTGACCAAGCACGGGAAAGGCATGTAAGATGTTTTGTTGTTGAAACTGACAAAATCCTTCATCACTCCCCAAATAATTGCAGCGAAGTCAATCCGGCGACCATTCATTACCTCAAAGAGGAATTTAACTTTCTCAATTCTTGGCGCCTTTTCTTTTCCTTTTGGCACAAGACTACAATGGAGGATCTTGATCATTACAGCATACTCAAGTTTTAATTTTCCAGGGGTGAACTCGCTCCGAGCAAATGAATTCATAGGCACTGGGTTTGAGCACATGGCTTGAGTGAACAATGCCCTGTTGAAAATAGTCAGCGGGCGAAATGGATAAGGTATACCATCTGCATGTGGAGGCTGAGGATATCCCAAGGCTGCAGCAATGCCAGAGGTGCCTACTAGAAAAGACCTACCACTCACTGTTGTTTCCATGTGATATTCAATCTCCGCATGTTCTCTCAAGTTAGAGTAGAACTCCCTCACAACAGATGGGTGATAACCCTCAATAGGTTTGCATAGGAATCCCTGATTCTAATTTCTGATTACAGCTCGAATAGCATGATCTAGCTTAAAAGTTCCCACCTCGATACTCCTTTCACATTGGAACCCTCTCTTGGCAAGTGACTGAACCCATGCAATTTCTTTTCCCTACGGTTCATCTTCAAACATAGCCTCTATCTCATCATCCTCATCATCACTCTCACTGACATGTTTCTTTCCTTTCCTTTTCTTCACAGGCTGTGAAGTGTTTAGCTTTCTCTTTTTTACAGCTTGCTCCACAGAAGAGCCTGAAGCCTTCCCACCCTTTGGTGTCTTGGTTCTAGCCATAAATGATACGACTAAACTGATCATTGAGAGTAGCACTAGCATGGCTACAAGACAGTCCCAAACACCCATCTCAACAAGCACAACACATCCCTTTCCAACATCGCACAACAGTTTCCTACCAACAATCTCTATTTACAACCCAAGATTTCAAAAATAACCCACACACAACACCAAACTGAGCCCCAAGCACAATTGATAAGGAAGAGTGACAAAACTCCTAAACCAATGTAAATACCCTTCAAATAAATGAGTTTCTTACCCCAAAAGTGAAGAAAGCGCCTCGAAATGCCAAAGGATGGTAAGAACAGCCACTAGAGCATGAGAACTTCTTCAATCAATGGTAGGAATGGAGAAATGGGTGGATTTTCAAGTTTAGGGTTAGGGTTTAACAATGTGAGATGATTTTGGGGCAAAAAGTGGTTAATGGGGTGCAAAGCTAGGGTTTGATGGTGGATTGGGTGAGAAATGGTTGATTTTCCACAAAAGAGATGGTGAATGCTTGAATGGGGATAGAAATTGAGAGAAAAGCTGAGAAAGAGGTGAAAAATGAGTTGGAATGGGGTAAAAATCGGGCTAGGGCTTTAAAAGCTCGAAGTTGTGCATTTCAGGCAAGGGGGTACCGGTACCTACTTAAAGGGGTACCGGTACCTTTAGCTTCTAGAGGGGGGGTACCGCTACCCCCCAAATGGGTACCAGTACCTTTTATGGAAATTTCAACTTTTTTGCCTATTTTGCACATTTATGACCCCAAAGACCCCAAAGTGTGACCTTCAACTGAATTTCCAACACCACAACCTTTCAACAATGAGGAATGCGCAACTACGACCTGCTGAACAGCTTCTGACTTACAAATTTCACCCTAGGGTTCCTAAGCTTGAACAAATTGGCACTATTGGCTCAAAATAGGGTTCAAATGGAAACTTACAAAGAAATGAGGTTCAAAAGAGCAAGAATGGCCTAAAATCATTTCTCAAAGTTGTACAATTGTTCCAAAATGAATAAAATGCATAAAAATGAAATGTTCATGTGATTGTGTGATTCTTGAAGTTCGAACCAAGCGAAATTGTGCTTGGGAACAAAAGTCATGACTAGCAAAACTTATCAAACTATTTGTACTAAAGATGATCATATAAAGAAACAAGTCATGATACGGAAACATGGGTAAGTGAATGGGCCAACAAATGATGAAGCAAACTACTTATAAGTTTAGTTTAACCCCAATGGCGTGCATGTGCAATAGGAAAGTTCAAATGCATAACACAAGATCAAAAAGAAGCATAGCATATAAGTTCAAGTTTTATTCTCATGTAGGCTCAAAATCGAAAAATTTATCATTGGCACTTGCTAAAACCTAAATTACGACGATAATGAAGCCTACTCTTTCGACAAAAAGAAACTACCTTATGCAAAAGTATGAGTATCCGTATGAACACCAGTATATACCCCCCACCAACTGAAATGTGCATTGTCCTCAATGCATGAAAAGATAAGCACTAAGGACTAAATTGAAGGGAGAGGGAACAAAATTACCTGTGTCAAAGCTATGAATAAGCTGAAAAGCTGCACAAGGGTCAGAGTATCCATATTTCCAAAAAAAATGATTAACAACTGAAACGAAAAGCTATGTACAATGAGTAACACAGAAATTACTCGTGAGGAATGTCCTGGTAGACTGGATCTACCAACTCCTCCATGCTCTCCTGACGGTCAAAGTTCTCAAGGAATGGCTTTAAGCGCTGACCGTTGACTTTGATGATTTTCCCATTCTCAGGATTCTCGATCTCAACTGCACCATAGGGGTGGACTATTTTGACCACAAAAGGGCCAGTCCACCTTGAACGGAGCTTGCCTGGGAAGATGTGCAAACGAGAACTGTACAAGAGTACTTTCTGTTAAGGCTCAAAGGTCTTCCTCATAATGTGTTTGTCATGGAATAGTTTGACCTTCTCTTTGTAAATTCTGGAGCTTTCATAAGACTCGCGTCTCATTTCATCAAGCTCATTCATTTGCAACATCCGCTGTTGACCTGCTTTAGCCAAATTAAAATTAAGAGTTTTAATGGCCCAATATGCCTTGTGCTCCATTTCCACCGGCAAGTGACATGCCTTGCCATAAACCAACCTATAAGGGGACATACCAATAATGGTTTTAAAAGCATTGCGGTATGCCCAAAGAGCGTCGGTTAGTCGAAGAGACCAATCCTTACGGTTCGGGTTAACCGTTTTTTCCAAAATGTGTTTTATCTCCTTATTGGCTAGTTCGGCTTGACCATTAGTCTGTTGGTGATACGATGTGGAAACCTTATGTGTGACTCCATACTTTTTAACTAAGTTCTCAAACGACCTATTGCAAAAATGAAGCCCACCATCACTAATGATTGCACGAGGCATCCCAAAACGAGAAAAAATATGTTCTTTCAAAAATTTCAAAACCACCTTGTGGTCATTCGTTCTCGTTGCGATGGCCTCCACCCACTTGGAGACATAGTCCACTGCCAATAAGATATACAAGTACCCACAAGAGGAGGGAAAAGGACCCATGAAGTCTATACCCCAATAGTCAAAAATTTCAATGATTAAAATGGGGTAAGAGGCATCATGTTTCTTTTTGTAACACCTCCTAATTGTTGGCACCGAGCACAAGTTTTGCAGAATTCAAAAGAGTCTTTAAACAATGTGGGCCAATAAAAACCGGCTTGCAAAATCTTGTCAGCTGTTTTCCTAGCAGAAAAATGCCCTCCACAAGCTTCAGAATGACAGAAGGTGAGTACCCCAATTTGTTCGTCGTTAGGTATACACCTTCTCATCAACTGATCAGAGCAGTGTTTAAAAGGATAGGGATCATCAAAAAAATAGTTTTTCACATCAACCAAAAATTTTCTCTTCTGTTGAGAAGTCCACCTAGAAGGGATTTGTCCGGTCACAATATAGTTCATAATATCAGCGTACCAAGGACAACTAACAAGAGCAAACAGTTGCTCGTCAGGGAATGTATCACCTATGGGTAGACCCTCATAAGCTGTCTCTAATACCAAACGAGAGAGGTGATCCGCCACCACATTCTCGACTCCCTTCTTGTCTTCTATGGTCGAATTAAACTCTTGACAAAGTAGGATCCACCTAATGAGACGGGGTTTAGTATCCTGCTTAGAAAGCAAGTACTTCAATGCCGCATGATCAGTGAAAATGACTATGGGAGACCCTACAATGTACAACCTGAACTTATCTAGGGCAAAGACCACAGCTAAAAACTCTTTCTCCGTAGTTGTGTAATTGGACTGGGCGGAATCTAGAGTCTTGCTAGCATAATAAATAACAAAAGGTTTCTTATCCTCTCTTTGCCCTAAGACAGCTCCTACGGCGTAATCACTAGCGTCACACATGATCTCAAAAAGAAGGTCCCATTTCCGAGGTCGCATGATAGGAGGTGCAATCAACATGCTTTTTAATTTTTCAAAAGCTTCCCCACATGCCTGTGACCATTCAAAAACAACATCCTTAGCAAGTAAATTGCACAAGGGCCGGGATATAGCACTAAAATTCCTTATGAACCTCCTATAAAAACCTGCGTGACCTTGGAAGGACCGTATGTCATTAACACATTTAGGAGTGGGTAAATTAGAAATCAACTCAACCTTGGCCTTATCTACCTCTATTCCTTTCTTAGACACAATATGCCCCAACACAATCCCTTGTGTCACCATGAAGTGACATTTCTCCCAATTCAAGACTAGGCTCTTCTCCTCACATCTCTCCAACACTTTCTTTAAATTCTCCAAACATCCCTCAAAAGAATCTCCAAAGACGGAGAAATCATCCATAAAAATCTCCATGATCTTCTCTACTATGTCACTAAAAATGCCCATCATGCACCGTTGAAAAGTTCCAGGTGCATTACATAATCCAAAGGGCATTTTTCGAAAGGCAAATGTGCCAAATGGACATGTGAAGGTGGTTTTCTCTTGGTCTTCTAAAGCTATTTCTATCTGATTGTACCCAGAATAACCATCAATTTGGTCCACAAAAGGTAGAGGGAAATGGTCTTTCCTCGTGCCAGCATTTAGTTTCCTATAATCTATCCACACCCTCCATCCTGTAGTGACTCTAGTAGGTATGAGCTCATTTTGTTCATTTGCCACCACAGTGACCCCGGATTTTTTTGGAACGACTTGGGTAGGGCTCACCCACTTGCTATCCGCAATAGGGTAGATGACACCTACATCTAGGAGTTTCAACACCTCTTTCTTGACAACTTCCTTCATGACAGGATTTAACCTACGCTGTGGTTGCCTAGATGGTTTGACATCCTCCTCCAAGTAGATTCTATGAGTGCAAATCATAGGGCTAATTCCCTTAATGTCCGCAATGGTCCATCCTATGGCGGTTTGGTGGGCCTTAAGAATTTCTATGAGTCTTACTTCTTGATCAAGATTTAGAGAGGATGAAATGATCACAGGGAAGGTCTCTTCACTTCCTAAGAAAGAATATTTGAGATGGGGAGGTAAAGGCTTCAATTCTAACTTAGGTGGCTTCTCTATTGATGGCAAAATTTTCTCCTCAATTGGAGGCAATTCCTCGAATCTAGGTGTCCACCCATTTGTTTCCATTACCTCACTATGCTCAAGTATGGAGTATAGAAACTCCATTTCAGGTGTGGCTACTTCCTCAACAATCTTAGGGCTCACTAGACAAGACTCCAAAGGGTCATCACATGAGAAATGATCAACATATTCTTGCACCACAGATTCTATCACGTTCACCTCACAAATGTCTTCATCATCCCCTATTTCCTTGATAACATTGAAAATGTTTAAGTTCACAGTCATGTTGCCAAAAGACAACGTCATCAACCCACCCCGACAATAAATTATGGCAATAGCAGTGGCCAATAAAGGCCTGCCAAGAATCACTGGGAATTGACTCCCTTGACTCACCACAGGTTGTGTATCTAAAACAACAAAATCCACAGGAAAATAGAACTTATCCACTTGTACCAACACATCCTTCACTATACCTCTAGGAATCTTCACACTACGGTCTGCTAGCTCAAGGGTAATGGTAGTAGGCTCTAACTCTCCTAGCCCTAGCTCAACATATACCGAGTATGGCAACAAGTTCACATTAGCTCCCAAATCTACCAAGGCAAGTCCCAACTTTGAGTTTCCTACCACTATGGAAATGGTGGGGCTTCCTGGGTCTTTATATTTTGGGGGCAAGTTATTCCTAATGAGAGAGGTGGATTGTTCGGTCATGAATGCCTCATTGTGGACACCTAACTTCCTCTTCACTGTACACAAGTCTTTCAAAAATTTTGCATATGAAGGGATTTGTTTGATAGCATCCAACAAGGGAATATTCACCTTAACCTGTTTGAAAAGATCATAGATTTCAGCATGATTGTTCAATTTCTTTGGGATTCTCAACCTATGGGGATATGGAGCGGAAGGAACATGGTTAGCTTTTTCTTTATCCAAATCCACATCAACAACATCGGCTTTAGGGACATTGGGCTCATCAATCACATCATCATCCCTTTTTGACTCATTTTGTAAATCTTTTGAAATCTCTTTTGGAAGATCCTTGGGATGGATGATTTTGTCAATGATTTTGCCACTTCGAAGAGTGGAGATAGCCTTACAATGCTCAAAAGTCCCATCATTTTGACTTGAAGTCCCAACACTATTTTGACCTTGGGGGTTTTGAATGGATTGAGATGGAAATTTCCCTTTTTCTTGTTGAGAACTCCCCATAGAAGATGTCAATTTAGTGAGTTGAGACTTCACATCACTAATAGCCGTTCGAAATTCATTGTTCATTGTTTGTTGAGATTGGACAAATTGGGCTACAATGTCCTCCAAATTTCTTTTATAGGGTGGTTGGTAAGATTGATGATTTTGATTTGCTTGAGAAAAAGAGGGAAAACCTTAGTTAGGATTCGCAGAAAATCCTTGTGGCCCTTGATTTTGAAAAGTGGGGGCTTGATTTGCAAAACCTGGATTTGGATTTTGAAAATGATTTCCTTGGTTTTGAAAATTTGAGCTTTGCCCATGAAAATTGGAACCTTGCCCTTGGTTAGAATAACCTTGATGGGCTTGAGCATTGCCTTGATTTGATGAAGCATTCACCCCATTATTTTTCTAACTAAAGTTTGGATGCTTCCCCCACCCCGAATTATAAGTGTCAGAATATGGATTGAAAGGCTTCCTAGGGGGGTTCAAAGCATGGACTTGCTCTTAGACGGCTCCTTTAATGGTAGGAAGGGTAGGACAATCTCTAGTGGAATGCACAGGATCCTCACAAATGCAGCATGGTTCCTCTACCCTAGGCACAATAGGTGTAGGAGGTACATTTGGCACCACAGGCACCGCGGTAACCTCATTGACTTTTTGCATTTCTAGGGCCTCTAACTTCCTAGTTAAACTTGCCAGCTTGGCTTGAAGGTCATCTTGTTCCTTAAGTTGGAACTTTCCACTGCTACTTGGGTTGCTAGCTCTCTTTGCAACATCGGGAGTTGTGTTAACCTCCCAGTTGCGCGCACTCTCTGCCAACCTATCAAAGTATGGGATTGCTTGCTCGGGGGATTTCTCAAAAAGCTCCCCACCACTCATCATTTGGAGAAATTGCTTAGTTTCACGGGTCAAACCATGGTAGAAATACCCTACAAGTTGACCTACGTCTAATCCATGATGGGGGATTGCATTTATCAAATCTTTGTATCTTTCCCAAGCACCAGCGAATGCCTCATTAGGTTCTTCAGTAAAATTTTGGATCAAACGCATCAACATGTTGGTTCGAGCAGGTGGGAAGAATTTTTCCAAAAAAATCTTTTGTAATTGCTCCCAAGTGCGGATGGAATTAGGAGTTAAAGTATGAAACCATATTTTTGCCTTGTCTTTTAGAGAAAATGGGAAAAGAGTAATGTAAATGATGTCAATAGGTGACCCCGTTGACAAGAACGCACTACACACATCTGTAAAATCCCTCATGAAGGAATATGGCCTTTCAGAATCAAAGCCATGAAACTCAGGCAATAGTCGAATCATTTCATGTTTAAGGACAAAGCGACTAGCCTCTGGAGATGGAATTATACAAGATGGTGTAGTGGTTCTATGAGGGTTGAAGATCTCCCTCAAAGTTCTTCCCAAATTAACCATAGGGATGTCGGGCTGTCTATTCTGCTGCACATTTTGATTCATGTTTTGTTAAAAATTTTGATTTAAATTTCCCCCACCAGGTGCAGGGGTTGTAGGCTGAATAACATCATCCCTTCGCCCTTGAGGCTCATTTGGAAAGTCTTGATCATTGGCATTTCGTTGAAACGGATGGTTTTGGTTGTGCTCCATTGATGGAGAGGATGGTTGAGCCAAGTTAGGTCTCAAATTTGGATTTTCAAGGTCTTGTTGTGGCCAATTCCTTACAAGTCGGTTTCCCTCTCCACGAGTCCAAACCGACATGCAACAATTGTTCACAACAAATTTACACTACAAAGAATTCCTATACACTAAGAGTTAAGAAAAACTTACCGGATTCACAATGTAATTGTGAATTACCACTAGCTCTTCCTTGGATCACTTCAAAGTACGCGCCACTCCCCGGCAACAGCGCCAAAAATGCTTGTCAAGTTTTGGTGTGCTCAATTACTTCCCAAGCGTAGGAACTCAAGATCGCCAAGCATAATAAAACTATGGGAATCCACAGGTCATCTCCATAGGGAGTGGGGACTAAGAAGGGTCCTTAGGTATTGATACCCAATGAATGTGCAATTTAAGTAAATCATGGGGGGTTGTTGATTGATTTGAATTGGTAACCGGTTGAGATGGTAATTAACACAAGAAATATTAATGATAGGATTCTAAGGTTTCCACTCATCCACAACTAGGTAACAAGCATCTCTCATTGACATTCTCATCTAGGATCCATTGAAGAATGGTCTTTGATGGAAAATATAACTTTAAAGTCCTTTTTGGATAAAGAAGGATAGGAGAATGATATTAAATGCTCACTTGCAAGTTTAAACAAACACTTAGCATGCATTTAGGTTCAAGCACAATGTGTACCAAGAGTAACTTGTTCACACATTGTCAAGAATATGCCAAACTAAGCATTGAGAGAGATTAGTGAGTATTTAACATCATACAACTTCCATTGAAGCACAAGGTAATGAGAGAGTGTTGTTACCTTTGTTGGTGATGGGTTTCCACCGTTCGAATCCTATATTGGAGGTTTAGAACTCCATTAAAGCTAGGAAAGTGGTAGTAAATGCAAGAACAACCAAAATAAATGCAAATAAGAGAGAAATAAATGCTATAGATTGATGTAGAATCAAATAAACCAAGTTTGAAAGTGAAACTACAGATTAAAAGACTAAAACTAAGGATTACAAGTGATTAACTACAAGAACAAACAAGAAACTAAGCTACACTAGTAGAAAATGCAAGAAACCCTAGAAAATAAGAGAAAACCCTAAGTTAAACTAAGCTAACCCTAAAAACCAAGTGAAGACCCCTTCTACCAGCTGAAATATGCGTTAAATACCCCCCCCAAAAGGGCATCAGACATGGGGATCAAAAGACGAACATAACCTTGGAAAAGAGGTGAATTAAAATCAACCCAGGTGATTTCCCGACAGAGGGTACCGGTACCCCCTATATGGGTACCGGTACCTTTACTTTCTGAACAATGGGTACCGGTACCCCCTAGATAGATGGGTACCGGTACCCCCTCTGCTGTAACACTAGATTGCCTCCCATAAGTGATACAGAGCC
Organism: Hamamelis virginiana; assembly: GCA_017140935.1. Taxonomy (NCBI): domain Eukaryota; kingdom Viridiplantae; phylum Streptophyta; class Magnoliopsida; order Saxifragales; family Hamamelidaceae; genus Hamamelis; species Hamamelis virginiana. Next base: position 11,277 of record JAESVK010082506.1, read on the forward strand.
TCCTCGCCTTATCCGAATGGCCATGCGAATGTTGAAAACCATGCGAGGAGTGCTTAGGACTTCCTTGAACTGAAATGGGACTGAGAATCACTTGAGGAAAGCTTTGAGGAGGATTACTTCATGCATGCATACCAAGTGAGCATGATAACACGCTCACAAGCCTCATTCGCCAAGTGGTCACCCTCGAATTCCATCAAATACCTCAAAAAGATGGAAATAGCTTCATAAAACCTGTAAGATCTCAAAACTAAAGAAAGAGTCAAACGCACCAGTTTACAGGTAATATGGCTCAAGTGTAAGCAAAAATGAAGGGAAAAAGCGATAAAAGTATGCTAAATTATGGTGCAAACACCAAGTACCCTCGGGTATATCAAACGGACCAATCACGTACTGTTGGACCCACGCGGCATTCCTGATGTCACATGTGGTTAGGTATATCGATTGGACCGAGCGAGTAAGGACACTCAGCCTACCCTTTGCATTAGTCCATATAGACTATCTCTGTAGGACACATACCCTACGTCACTTTTTGGCACATTTTTGTAATGTTATGCTGCCGGATTTTACCCCCGGTTTTGTCTGAGCCATGATTGTGAAATGTGTAGAACCACTAGGACCTGGATCTGTAGGACTAAACCTTTATGAAATGCCCTAAACTCTTAAGGGATGTATCCTTAAAGAGTCATGGTACCTAATGAAGGTTAGTACCCTATAGGTTCATGAGCTTAAGCCTGTTGTAATGTTATGCTGCCCGAATAGTGGTATTGATTTATGAGTCTTAGGAGAAGACGTGAGACGTGAGACGAGAGATATGAGAAGTGGGCTTTAGGTCCATATCCTTTGGATACAAGGTTTAGATCCGTTGTAAGTTTGGGATTTAGGCCCATGTTAGTTGGATAGAAGATATAAGCCTGTGGTAAGATTGAGATGTAAGCTGTGAGCTGTGAGAATGAGATTCGTACCTTAGGCCCATTTTTCATAAAATAAGAAGGTTGATCTGTAGGCTTTAGGCCTAAACTTTTGTGAGCATGTGAGATTATCCTTATTCATCCCTTTTTTCACACTGGAAGCTCTTAGTTGATTCAAATCTTTTCCCTTTCCCAGCATTCTGGCTTGGAGTCGTGATTCTAGCGGTCGGTTGTTTAAGGGTCTACCTGTTGATTCAAAGATGTCTAGTAATGAGGATCATACCTCTACTGCTATTGGAAACAGTGGAAAGACGATTGATGAGAAGATTGAGGTACTCTTAAAAGTGGTTCAAGAGTTAGTTCACCAGAAAGAAGAGGAAAATAAGATGCGAGCCCATACTAATCCATTGTTTGAGAATGTTGATGAAGAGGAATGTTTTCTTAGGCCTAAAACAATCACTGAACCCACTAGGCCCTGTGCAGAATTTGTTCAGCCTGTTGATCTGGAAAAAGAGTCTAAGCCCAAGACCCCCGCTTTCTTTTCCACTAGGCCCATACTGTTGAGTAGTAAGGTGGAAGCCCTGGAAAAAACCTTGAAAGGTATTAGGAAGTCTGATGATTTGGTGGACATGTCTCCATTGTCTCTGTTCCCTAAGGCCCGTATGCCCACTCATTTCAGAATGCCTGAGTTAGAGAAGTTTGATGGAATGGGTTGTCCTAAGACCCATTTGAAGATGTATGTGAGAGCCGTGCACCCCCGAGGGGCTGATGATGACTTGCTAGCCCAAATGTTCCATGAGACACTGGCTGGATCCGCTCTGAAGTGGTTTCTGTCACTAGTTGAGTCTAGAATGAAGACATAGGAGGATGTATGCACTGAGTTCAGTAATCATTACCGGTATAACACAGATGTTGATATCACTATGAGGGACTTGGAGACTACTAAACAAGAATCAAGAGAAACTTTCTCTGCCTTCCTCACCCGCTGGAGAAGCTTTTCTTTCAATGAGTCGTGGGAACGATTAAAAGAATTGCTTAGGCTTTGCCCACATCATGACATCCCTAAATGGAAAATAGTCCAGGCATTCCTTAAGGGTCTAAGGGAGAGAGATAGACAGTTAGTTCATTCGACTTATGGAGGGTCTGTGTTGAAAAAGAGTGCTAATGAGGTGTGGGCACTATTTGAGACAGTGAGTGAGGATTCCTATTATATGGAATCCATGGGTTTGACAGAGAGATAATGAATAAAATTTTGTACTCCACCTGCGAGCGCGAGGGACTGACTCTGACATTCCCCTGGAGGCGGTGCGGCTTCTACTTGAGTTCATGGATGATGGACCAATGGACATTCCGCTCCTTATCTTCAATGAAATTCTAGCATACATCGACTCTGTCCCGCGGAGCAACATGCCATACCCGCAGATGATTACGTATTTTGTGATGCGAGCGGGAGTGGATTTTGATGAGCCACCACTGTGGGGCGAGGGCCCGATTACCCAGACCACATTCGCAAGAAGCACGTCAGCGAGTCAGGCCGCTAGGAGAGCGAGAGCAGCTCCTGTTGCTCAGCCTGAGGAGAGAACCGTCCCCGAGCACATTCCTGCCACTGCTGCCCCACTTATGAGTGAGAGAAATTTTCTGGAACAGATTTGGTTGGGGCAGCAGACTTTATTAACTGGACAACAGTCTATGGCTGAGACTTTGAGGCTGCATTCGCACCAGATGAGAGCTCTTTGGAGAAGTCAGTGGAGTGAGATTCTTTCGGATGCCGAGATGGCTTTATTTACGCAGTCTCCGCCTCCTCCTGCAGCGGATGATGTTATGGATGGTGATGATCCAGCGGGGATGTGAGGGATGTGGAGATTTCATTGGGTGTTTTTCTGGTGGTGGTGTTGTTTCTGTTGGAAGTTGGTTTAAACTTTGGGTGTTTATTTGGTGTGTTGTTGTTGGTTAAGTGTTTAGTTTGTTTGGGTGGTATTTTTGTTATTTGTGTTGTTTGTTTTAGTTATTTAGTTTATGCCTGTTTAGTTAGTCAGTAGTTGAGAATGGTTATGGGTAAACACCTTAACCACATGTTATTAACCATTCTCAGTTGGTGTCGCCTTTTCTTTCTTGTAACCGTGGTACATTTTAAGCTTTTTTTTAAGTCCTATTTGATTTCTTAAAGTTTCAATGTTCTCTTTTGATCAACAAACGTGTGCATGATTGGATATTATTATCCTGTGATTGTAAAATTGAGCATTTCACTCTCCTAATCTCGCTTCTTTTTGTGCATTAAGCGTATGAAAAGACTTACGTGTGTTCTTATTTTCGTCACGGGCAGAATAGGTTACCTGCATCTTTCGTGTGACTTTTATTGCGAGTGGCCATCTTGTGAGATTTTGAAATCGAAACTCGTTAATGGGATGAAACTCTAGCTTAAGTTGACAGAGAAGTTAATTTTTCGGAGTTCTTATTGCACAAGCACATTCAGGGCATTCTTTTAGTTGATTAAGAGAATATTTGCAATAGTAATGTGTATTGCGGTGCCATGCATGTATAGCTTATCAACTTGTACATTCTATTTTGGATGCTCAGTTTTAGTTTTGATTTTGCATTCTTCGTGGTAGTTTTATTCTTGTTTTTCCGTTCTCCCATTTTGGTTACGCCATATTGAAGTGTAGCTAGGGACTAGCAACATCTAAGTTGGGGGGTGTGATTGCTCGCAATCATAGGCCCTAATTTGGTAGTTGTTACTCCTAATTATACGTTAATAGCGAGGTAACCTAATGGGATTTGTTTAATTCATTCAGTAATACTATTTTCGGTTGCATTGCAGGATTTTGACCCAATGAAGTCCCGTTCTACGCTTTTCGATGAGGCTTGGCTTGAAGTTGAAGGTTGGGATGATGCTGAGGAAGCATCGAGCATCTTTTCGGGCTAAAGTGAAGTAATCAAGCCCATCTATCGATAGATGACTTTGAGTATCGGTAGATGGTGGTTCCTGCCAAACAAATTTCAATTCATGAATGATCTATCGATAGGTGGGTTTATAGGTATTGATAGATAGAAGCCTCTGACACTTAGTTCTTGGATTTAATTTCAACATCTATCGATAGGTGTACTATCGCTATCGATAGATGTCAACCCCTGTGCTTGGGCGATTCACTTGTTCGAGCTTCTCTATCGATAGATGTTCTTCGGATATCGATAGAGAAGCTATTTCCTCGATGGCGATTTGCTTCTCTCGGAATCTCTATCGATAGATGTCACTTACGCTATCGATAGCTGCTGCCTTCTCCGAACTTTCAGCTTGGTTTTCTTGTAAATATTATGTGATTGAGGGGTATAATTGTCATTTCACCCTCTAGGGTTTATGGGAACTATAAATAGCAACTTTTTAGGGGAGATTCTATTCCCTTTTTGGCAGCCTTTCCTTTTTTAGTATATCCTAGATTCTAGGCAATTTTCCTGGGAACCAAACACTCTAATTCTACTCCAAAGGCCTTGCAATCAAACTATGTGGTGGAGGAGCGTTCAACGATTGCCGATCTACTGCATGGCAGGCTAGGTCTCTTGGCTATGGGGCTTGGAGAAGGTTTTGGGTGAGGTTTAACTTGTTACTGTTTGTAGTTAATGCTAGTAACTTTGGGATAGATTTGTATTCGTGGATTATTGTTTATAAAATCGTTTTTATCTTAATTGTATGAGTCTTCTGTGATTTCTTCTACAATCGAATGCAAATGGTATGACCATTTTGGCCTATTTTGACCAATTTTGACTCATTTTCTCTCAAAATTTGATTTAGGAAAATGCATTTGATTGAAATTGAATGATATTTGATGAGTTGATAAGAAATAAAGAGGATTTGGTGCATACCAAAGTGAGAATTGAGCAATTGTGAATAGGAAAGTTCACATGAAATGATGAATTTTTGGTTGAAAACCATGAGATTTAGAAATGAATGAATGAAAATATTGTATAAATAAGTTTGTAATCATGAAATGGTTATGAATACATTTGATTTGGTGAGCTTAAGATACCCATGAAGGGAATTATAGAGGTGAGTGAACCCATGAAGGAAAGTGGCTAATGAGAAAAGCCCATTTTGGAGGCCTAAATCCATAAGTCTTTGTGAAATTGGTAAAGTATACATGAAATGTATATAAGAATGATATCAAGTAATGTGAATGATATTAAGATATGATAATTGGAAATGCAATTTCCAAAAGGATTGAAAATCCTTAAGTTGACTAGAAATGAAATTTCTAGTAATGAGTCGAAGACTCCCAAATTTTTATTGGAAATGCAATTTCCAAAAGGATTGAAAATCCTTAACTTGACTAGAAATGAAATTTCTAGTAATGAGTCGAAGACTCCCAAATTTTTATGATAATTGGAAATGCAATTTCCAAAAGGATTGAAAATCCTTGAGTTGACTAGAAATGAAATTTCTAGTAATGAGTCGAAGACTCCCAAATTTTTATTGGAAATGCAATTTCCAAAAGGATTAAAAATCCTTAAGTTGACTAGAAATGAAATTTCTAGTAATGAGTCGAAGACTCCCAAATTTTTTTATGATAATTGGAAATGCAATTTCCAAAAGGATTGAAAATCCTTGAGATAACTAGAAGTGAGACTTCTAGGAAGAGAGAATTTGAAGCGAAACTTTCAAAATAATTTTGATGGTTAATTATCCCTATTTTGTTGTGTCAAAAATATGATGTCATTATTTTCGTTGAAATTCACTGGCGAAGCCATGAACATCAACGAGGGACTTCTGTAGACATCCATTTTTTACCATGAGTATGGTCATGAATGGTTGCCTGTGATTAGAAATGAAATAGGGTGTCAAAACCCTAAGTTGCCAATTTTACCCTTGTGGGTAATTAGATAGAGGTCATTATCACATGTAAGTTTTTAAGTCAGATTGAGTCGGTTCTATTTGCATTAGATTTTTAGAGAGTCTAGGAACATCCCTACAAAATTTCATGGCAATTCAAGCCAGGCTTGATAGAAAATAAGGACTTTTGTGACTGAATGGCAATTTTGTCCTTTGAATCACAAAAGCCCTGAATGACTGTCGATCTTGTTTCGAATGGTCTCGAGACTTTGGCATAAATATTTAAAGTGTGTTTGGTAGCTAAGTTGATTAGTGGCAAGATCTGTGGAGCCTTCTAGCTCATGATTGGCTCTTGAGGCTCGAAAGGCCCTTTCAAAGCCCAGATTAGGGTTTCGACCGGAAGTAACTGGGATTCGATATTTTTATCAAACCAAAGCCTTCAAAGGCTTCAAAACACTTTCCTAAAACATTTTAAAACTTTTTTCAAGAAGAAGAAATTATTTCGAAAGCAATCGGTTAGCAAATTTCAAAACCCTAATTTGGGCCCGGTAGGCCCTAAACAGCTAATCGGTTGACTTTTCCCTAAACCTTTGACCTCGGTCAATGCATTTTCACTTCAAACACTTCTTAAAACATGGAAAATCGAATCACGATCATTTCGACTCTTGAATCGTCAAAGTTGGACTTAAAACGGGCACGAAAAGCCTAAAAAAGCCAAACCCGGGTCGAAACGGGCTGAGATAAGCCCACATAGGGCAATTTTGGGGATGGAGGATCGATGACCATCCACCTAGGGACGGCCAACCGTCCATGAGGGACGGCCAACCATCCTAGAGTGGATGGTCGTCGATTCTTCTAGCCAATAACTGCCAATTTTGAGTATCTTTTCTGCTTGGGACTCTTCCAAGCCCTGCCATGTGTCCAGTTCGGCCATGGGGACTTTTGGATGAGTATGAACACCTTGGAAGGTTGGTTTTGAGCCCTTGGATCGCTTCTAAAAGATTCAAACTCAGCCATTGATCAAACTCAGGCCTCCCTATAAATAGAGGGCCCTGAAATCAGTTTCAAGACACAGAATAAGCTTTAGGAGCTAGCTTGGAGAGTAGAGGCTTGAGCAATTGCACAAGCTTCCCCCATAGCACTCTAGCTTAAGTTTTAAAGTCCTTGAGGTCCTGGGAGTCCTTGGAGCTTGAGGAGAAGGCTTGGAGCAAAGAGGCAGAGGTTAATAGTTTTTAGTTTTCTTTTTCTTCTTCTTATTCTTCTTTAATCATGCTAGGTTAGGCTTTTATTTCCTCAGTATGCATAGGATTTAGTTCATTTTTAGTATGCATAGGATATAGTTTATTATTAGCATACATAGTTTCCATATTTCTTTAGTATGCATAATAGGTTAGTTTATTTTTTAATATATATGCATATTTATCTTCTTCTATTCCTCCTTAGTCATACCATGTTAGGATTATGCATGTTTAAGTCTTTTAAGTTAGTAATCAAGTTAGGTTAGTTTATGCAAAATAAATCACATGCTAGCATTTTTAGGATGGATTTATGTTGTTCATATTAGGTTGTTAGTCTATTCAACTTATTCTCATCATAGTTCATTTTTTTTTATCACTTGGAATGTTTGATTGACATATAAAATATGTTCGAGGGAGCATGCAAAGGTGAGTCCCTTCCCTTGTGATTAAAGGCTGTGTTTTGATGATAGTTTAGTATGCATATTAGGTTGCATTTAGTACACTTTATTATTTTTTATTCATTGTTTTAGGGTTTTAAATACACTTTTTGATTACTTTCAAATCTGTCCATGGATTTAAAGTGACCTAAAAGTGCATTAAAACTCATTTTTTTTAGGCTTAAAT
>JAESVK010082515.1:0-12843 GCA_017140935.1 Hamamelis virginiana
TATCCTCCAAACATAAATATTAATATTTTCTTCTTCGAGCATAAAGCAGTCATTTTATTCATTTTTTTTTTTTCATTCAAGAAATAAGGCTGATGTTAATAATACAATTAAGGAAAAATCCATCTAGAAAACACAAAAATGGAAAAAGTAATTCAGAAGATGTGAACTTACATTTTCAACTTGACGCTGCGGAAAATGCCTTGATTAGCAGCTGTTCGAATGTCAAGAACTCTATAGTTTAGAGGTGTATCCTGATTAACACGAACAAGCTGCTCTCCAGCCTGAACTCTTAAAAAGATAATACACACACACACACACACACACACACACACACACACACATAATGAGGCAAAAACTGCAATAGCTACTTTACATAGTGCAGTGAACATAAACTTGATTGAAGTGCTTTCAAATAAACCACACTAGCACGCATGTACCAATTGAATAAAGCAAATAATGAAGTATATTAGATTGCATTAGTAAAAAATAAAAACATTTTCATGATATACCTGCAAAGCTCTTTCGATCTCAGTTTCGCTTCGAGAAGCATCCTCAATATTAATAGGCAAGTTTGGCACAGCCTTGCTTACACAATAAATTTTCCTCAATTGAACTTCCACCTGCAGAAAAAAACATAAACTCCCTTACTCTCTCTCTGGTCACTGAGAAAATTAGACCAAAAAATAATAATAATACAAAATTTTCAGTCTTATAGTTTCCATTTTTATTAATCTTAAAAAATCAAAAGTTTACCTCACTTAGAATTTCTCAGGCATTAACTAATGAATAATTTGGGATTCAAATTCATAAATTTCTTTGATCCTCCTACATTTTCTCAACAACCAAACACAACCTTACGCATTAGAATGGTAAAACATTCAGCTTGACTACGCCACAAAGTTTTTCTTCTTCAAGGTCACAAACAATTCTTTCCATTTCAAAGAATATTCTCTAATTACGCCTGGAATTCACCAAACTCGGAAAAGCCCAATTTTTTCCATAGAGCTTAATTGAATCTTAGACATTCCAAAATAAGGCTGTGAGAATTGGCTATGGAGCATCAAAACAAAAGAGCAAGAATAATTCCACTATTTTGGAAAACTCCAAATGTTCCAACTCCCAATTAATGGAGTGCCAAATTACTCCCGAATCACAAAGACACTAGGAAGCATTTGAAAAACCCAGAAACTAAACAATCTTGAAACAGACATTAAACTTCCATTTTGTCACACAGAAATTGAGAAAATATAAGAAACTATTGTTGTGTTTGGCTTACAACTCAAAAGTATATTTCTGGAAACCATTTTCATTCCCAATAGTCAAAAATGAAACCGTTTGATAACTCCCCGTTCTCAAGGTTTAAATCCTTTTTTTTTTTTTTAGTTACAGGAAATCAGCCAGTTTTGTCTGAATTGTTAAGAAAACCCAAACAGATACGTCCCCAATAATATTTATGTACAAATACACACAAGTGTGTGTATATAGATATATGTTACCTGCTGAGAAGCACCCTTAATCGGAACACCGGGGACAGAGACAATCCCTTCAATATCAATTCCCGCGAAAAGCGGCTCAAACCGGTGGCGAATTTCACAATCCCTTCAATATTATTTATATTTATATAAAATTGATAAAATATAAATAATATTTGTTATAACAGTAATGCTATATATTCCAAAACATTGTTCTAAAAAAATATCCCAAATAAATTCTGACCCTTCATTTATTATCAATAAAAAAAAAAAAAAATTTATATATTGGTTGCTTTAAATATGTTAGGGGAGTCATTGGTTCTTTTGTAGGCCATTGTCTCTTGATTGGATCAATGGGGATACCTTATTTTGCGTCCTCAATCGATATTTGAGTATCTTACCATTTATATTTGATTGATCAATTAACCATGGATTAAAAGAATTGATAGTATCCAAAGATTGACATCTTGTTGAGTGTGTAGCTTAATCCAATTGTTCTTTGAATTTGTAGAAACCTTCAGTCCAACAGGCAAATCTGCCATGATATATATAAATAGTTTCTTACTCTGGTTGCAATTATTTTCCTCCAGCCTCTTACACAACTGATGTTAATTAAAAATGCCTTTCTTCATGACATTTACTTTGAGATTTTTACATGGCTCAAACTTAAGCGATTCTGAATCCTCCTAAGACAACATTAATTAACAAATGTTTGTCATATTTATCGAGCTAATTATGGCACCAAGAAAGCTCTTAATTAAGGCTTGGTACATATTTGACATTTCTCCTCCTCTAACTCATCTTCATCATTCAATGTTGATGCTGCTTGTACAGGCTGCTCTTAACACATTGTTCTACAATTCCCAGTTGCATTTTTCACAGTGCAGAACTGCAGATTGAAAGCACCCTAGCCTCTTTAATCATCATTTTTACTTTGATATTCTTGTCTTCTTTGAGACATTATTTATTGAGCTAGCTATATTAATTCTCGATTTGGTTGATCTGGAAGTACACTTGCTAAGCTTGTCACTTCTCCAATTTTATATGCACCAACAGAACATATCAAAATTGAAAATAATATATGCTCTATATATTAATCATTTGAAGCAACATACATTGCGACAATTTCAGGTCCATGTGTGCTTTTGGGGGCGACGGTGTGACAAAATTTTGAAGGAAAGTAGAAATTTTACAGTAATTATTTTCTTTGGACTAATGGGTTGAGCTAAAATTTTCATGACTCGAGTTTAGAACTTGTAGAAGGTAACGGAACCCGCTTGCGGTACTCTCCAATGGCCCATAGTGGGTAGATGTTCCTGTATGCTGCATAATGTAGCATGCAGTTCTTCATGAAGACTCCAGTAATTTCCTGCAGTGAACATATTTCTGGTTATATAGTTGACACTTGATGTGAAAATTAGACCTTGTTACTCCATATAGTTGGCAAGAAAATGAAGGAAATGAAATATTAACAAGCTTATAAAATTTTCTAGGATCGGCGTTTTGGCTGTAGGATTCTAAATTTCTAGATGTTTTTTCCTTGCATTATTGGTTAGAAAATGATGCATTATTTCTAGGGAGGATAAAGGAAAAGAAAATAAGTCAGATTTTTTTCTCCTCCTCTATGTTGAAAAAGAACATCATTGCTCACTGCTCCCTCTTTTATGGGTAAACACTTTTAAGAAAATTCTTTGTTTGGATGATTATCATGAATTTTCATCTTTAATTTAAACGAAATTCACAACGTCCGAGTGAATTACCTGTTGTGGAAAATCTCCATTCTCCATTTGTGAATTGATCAGCAACTTTGCTGCATGATGCAGAGGTGTTGCGTCTCTCTCAGCCTAGTTATGAGAAAAAGATTATTAGTATATATATTCTCTCTGAGTAATCCTTCATTTTTAGGCATATCCAATAGTATAAACACCAATAAATTAAAGTACTTAAATTTTGAACTTGAACACTAACCTGCCCTGCATGAATTAGACCCATCATAGCCCATGCAGTATGTACCAAATTTGATCGGTTGCCTTCCAGAGGCACATATTCCTGTTTAACCAAAACACATACATAATAAGGACTATTATGAATTTAAGAAGCAGATAATTAAGAACATGTTTGGAGACATTAATTACCTTGTTTGGGCATGAAAGATAACTCTCTCCCCAACCACCATTACCTCGTTGTGTTGATAGCAAAAATTCACAACCTTTGCGAACAGTTGCAGAATTGTAGTATGTCTTCCCTGCAGCTGCTAGCCCACCTAGAGCAAACCAAGTGCCATAAGTGAAGCAAACTCCCCAATTCCCATACCTAGACAAAGATCAATTCTCATCCAGTTAGAGAGAGAGAAAAATGCAACAATCACAAGATGTTCAATTTCTAGTAAACATCCAAAGAAGAAGAATTCTTAATTACCATGACCCATCAGGCATTTGTACATTTTCGAGGTAACGAACTGCATTGGTGATGAACATTTCTATTTCTTTTTTGCGATGGCCAGGATATAATTTCTTAAACAACACTAGTGCTTGAATTGCAGATGAGGTGCATTCTACATATTCATGTTCAACAACAATATCCGCAAAAAACTCTGTAGGATTAAGTATCTATTGGGGGAAAAAAAGAAGAAAATTCTTGTTAAATTATGGTCTAAAAGTGCAAAACAAAGGAATATACAAAGAGTATCTTGGTAATTAATGTTACCTCCAGCCATTCCTGTGCCCCTGCTGGCTCCCAAGCTGCTAATCCACCATTTTTACTCTGCAAAAACATAAAGAGGGAAGCTTATTTATGCTTAAAATAAACAAGATAATGTGAAGACTTTTTTTTTTTTTTTTTTGCAATTTAAGTTGATTCTTACTTGTAATGATAGGAGGGCATTGACAGCATCATACAAACGTTCAGGTTCCAATTTTTCACCAACAATTTCAGGTGGCAGTAGTGACATCAAGAGGCAACACTGAAGAGAAGAATTCATTTATGAGAAAGAGATAATTTTACAAATTGAATGTTTAGTACTAAATAGGTGTTTTTCATAGAAAATTAATCACCTTTAGCCCTTCTGCTGTGCAGTCTGAGACTTGCCAACCATGATCTTGATCTGAGAAAGTCCATGATCCTTTAGAAATGTGCCGATGCATGATTTTGAAATCGCCAGATGGGTTATCTTGGACCTTCAAAATTCAATTAAGGACTTACAAGATGATTAAATAGGCCAGAAATCGTAACATAAATTATGCATACAAGTACTTCATTTCAGAATCAAAATAAAACCTGTGATTTCTTTATGAAGTCATGTCTTTTCTTGAGAGTTGTTCCAATTTCTTCCATAAGATTACTAGCCAGCATTGCTTGAACAGCAAAACCAGTGTCCCATTGCTGACTACCAAAACTCTGCAATCACATCACATTAAAACATCTTACTACTCACCCACAAAAATATTCTTTTCTTTTCCTCTGTTTTCTCAGGGCACCACAATGTAGTGATTGGTTAAAGGGTCTAACCTGCATTTTCATTCCATTTTCAGCTACCCAGATATAATCTGGGATCCTAGCAAGATGGTGCTTGAAATAGTCACCATTTGGGTCTTCTACCCAACAAGCAAGCATGCATAAAACTTTTTCTACGCATCCAATTGTAATGTATCGACTGTTTTAATCTTCATAATGAATGTGCTTCATTGTTGTTTGAAGGGCCTTGTCTCTGATTAATTTGTTAAAGGGCCAGCGAGTAAGTAATGGCTCTGTGAATACATATAGACTATCCCATAACAAGTCTTGTAAGAGGGGATGTGGGTAGTACAAGTCCTCCTGCAATCACAAACTTAAAGAGTTTTGGAGGCTTTAACATGTGCATATAGAGAGGAGGAGTTAGATTTAGGAGATGTGACAAACCTTTGCACATAAATGGCGGACTTTCCTCCAGTTAATTTCATGGTAAGGTTGAATGTGAAGTTCTTCTCTCAATTGGAGGATGAGATCTGCGTTTGGGCCCACGAATCTTTTCCCATATAAGTATGACATTGGCATGTACACCATCCGGCAATAGCACCACATTTTTGCTGCATACATCAATTGCACCCCAAGATTGATTATAATAACTGGGAATTAGGATTCTTAACATGTTTGAGAATTATGTGTAAAAATATCTTCAATCAGAGATTGTGTGTTATTTTGGGTATTATGTATGGAAGGAGTATTGGGGATCATGTAAAATTCTAGGGATTATGTGTGCCTTTGGATATTACTAGCTTTAACCTTTCACCAACTTTAGGTGAGACAAAGAAGGGGATGATTTGATGTAAAAATGAGTTGAAATGACTTATACGGACATAGCTGGGAATTGGGCATTATAACAAAATATGGAGATTGTGGATATAATCTTTGTTAAGTGGAGGATTCTACAGAGTTTTTGGAGATTGGGAATTCTTTATTACGAAAATGACAAAAATGCCCTGAAACTCGACATCTATTTTTTTTTTTGTTAATAATTTCTCACCCTCAATTTCTCGATAACCAACGTACTTTTATTGTCAATTTAATTTTTTGTTGGTGCCAAAATATATCAAGTGAGCCTAGTTGTCCATATCTGGATGCATAGGCAAAAAGGAAGGAAGGATCCAAAACTCTGGAGGCATTGGGTTGCTTCCGGACCAATCGAAAACACCAAGTATCGAAAGCCATGTCTTTCCCCAAGAGGAAATTCTCGTTATGCCGCCGCGATCGAGAATCCATTTCCGGGCTCTTTCCACAGCATTGTCTTGGCCACCATCAGGCCCTTCTCCTAGCAAATGCATGCAGGGCCGGCCCTTGGCTTTTGCCTACTAAAACATTTGCTTAGGCCCCCAATTTAAAGGGGCCCCCAATTTGGTATATGTTTAGAATATTTTTAGAAATTAAAATATAAATATAAAATAAAATAATAAATATACATATACACTGTAGAGTATCCTAAAATTTTGTTTAGATTAGCTTTGTCTAAAATCACTTTTGGAATTTGAAATTCCACTTGATCTTATGGATGGAGTGATAATCAATCACTTCTAGACAACTTGAAGGGTGGTAGGATGGTTGGCCAAAGTTAGGCTCCTAAATTTTGAAACAATAATTTCTGAATTATATATTGTATGTACTTGATTTAATCATGGAGATTTCAGTTTATTATTATTATTGGCCAAAGAAATAATTTCTCTCTCACTCACCCCAAGCAAGTAAGCAACCATTCTTTCATTCTTTTTCTCTCTATTTTTTTCAATTTATTATGAGATTGAAATTTTTATTTAAGATTTTGATTTACAACTTTTGACTTACTTTGTATTGTAGTATAAATTTATTATTGTTCTTTGTTGTGAGATTGAGAATAAGATTTTGATTTAGGGTTTCGATTTTAGGACTATATGCTTACTAATTACTATATATGGTGGTAGTATGAATTTATTTTAGAGGAGTTAATTGATTTTTAATTTCTTTCTTATTTTAGGTTTGATTATAGTAATGATATGTGCCATCAAACTTTGTGTGCACTAGCAAATACAAGAATAACAATTGGTGGTTAAATATTTTATACAATTTTTTTTGTATCATTACGTAATAGGGTCCCACTTTAGAAATTCGCTTAGGGCCCCCCAAATCTCAGGGCCGACCCTGCAAATGTAGCTAAGTGTTGTGCAGAACATGGTGCTGTGACCTTCTATGTAATCCCCAACCCCCATCTTCATTCTGCAATTAATTTAATTAAATAGCTCATGGAAAATATAAATAAATAAATCAATAAATAAATAAAAATACAGAGTAACTAGTGATGAAGATGATGATCAAGATTGATAGGAATGGACATACCTGATTATTGTAAATGTAGCGAAGAATCTCTTTGCGATGTTCAGAGGGAAAGATGGTATTAAGATGTCCAGTAATATATAGGCACATCACCTATACATATATATTTTGTTAGTATATATATAATTAATTATGAAACAATATGGGATTCCTTTGGATATGCTACTACTTCTATTTTTTATTTTTTTTTAGTACTGCAAAGTTTTAGTAGTTAATTATTTTTAAAAATTAGTAACAGAAGTACATAGCAGCTTATCCAAACTCGCCCTTAGCATGCATGCAATATTATTGAGTGTTTTTCTAAGTTGAGTGATTAATTAATAGATGAGAATTAACATATATACCAATGGAGGAAGGAAGAACAAGGGGCCAGCATTTTCGGCTGGCCAGTACATGTCCATCGCTGGGTTGCATGGCTGAATAGAATCGGACGGCTCTCTTCACTGTGGCTGTGGCAACTTCATAAGTTACGTACATCCTCATTGTCACCAATTTTTACAGGTGGAATTGTTTCTTGGAAATTATTCTCTTTCAGTAACTGCATTTTGGAAGAATATGTAAAAGAAGATTAGGAAAATAAAATAAAGTAATTAATGTATAACCAAACAAAGCATTACCCAAAAGAATTATTTCATCAAAGAGTGATATATAGGTTGAATTAAAAAGAGATAAGAATATTGAGAGACCTGTAATCGGAGAAGGTCACCACTGGGCTTTACTTGAAAGCGATTATCTGTTGGCGAGCCTTTTCAACTGCGGCATTCTCTTGTGGGGTACCATAATCAGGATCAAACTCTAAGATTTGGCGCCCCACATAATTGTTTGTGCTGTACAGTCGTAAAGATACGGCCCACCACCTTCTGCAACCTTTAGCTTCCGCATTCTTAATTTCTCTTTTATACTACATCTCATGATGATGAAACAACAATGGTTAGGAGAGAGAGAGACCAGTACATATATTCTGCTTATACACATCATATACCAAAAATCATATTGATGCAACGGTTACTTTTTAAAAATATCACAGTTTTAAAATAAATTGTAAAAGATTATGTGAAAATGTCACAGTTGATTTTCTGAAAAACGAACCGTCGGATCAATGTGATTTTTGACATACATAACGTATATAAGCAGAATATCTAATCCAACGGTCGATTTCTCAAAATACTTATCTTGCGCTTAGTTTTGCAAACCGCGTGTCAAATTAAAAATAAAAACTACGTGTCAAGGGATATATATATATATATATATATATATATATATATATATATGTAGTCCTTTTCTTATGAGGACATCCTCACTAGGGATGTCAATGGGATGAGTTAAAAGGGTAAATTGCCCTGCCACTATTGGGAAGGGTTTGAGAAATAGATTTGAAAACCCTATAGGATTTGGGACAGGAATGAGATATGGCTTCTCCAACCCACCCTACCCCGAATATCTATGTATATATAAATATACTAAAATATTTTCCATTTATTTACACTATTTAGTGTTTTAAGATTTTTATCATTTCTATTTTTTTTCTATTCTTTTCACCGAGTTAGTGTGTATAAATATATATTTTAACTACATATACTTATAATCTAAGATAGAAATCAAAATTTGTTGAGATTATGGTTAGGATTCATTCCAAAATAAAATAAAACTGAAGTTTAAAAATATTTTAATTTTTTTCTCAAACCCGATGGAAAAGCTCGGCCCGGCCGCATAATTCTCGCCCCGCCCTGTCCCGTTTTAAGTTGGGATTGGAACGGGTTTGGGAAATGATTTTTATTCACGGGATGGGATTGGGAAAGCAAAAACCCGCCCCGCCCCGCCCCGTTGACATCCCTAGTCCTCACATAACATTATGTGAGGACTTGACTTTTTAGCCCATGTAAAATGGATATTTTGAAAAACTAGTCGTTGAATTGAATATTCATTCTATGTATAACGTGCATGCCAAAAATCACAGTGATTTGACAGATGGTTTCTAAAATACAGACTGTGAAAAACTATGGTAGTATCTAATGGTCACAGTTTTTCATAGTCTGTATTTTCAAAATCGACCGTTAGATTACTTTAATTTTTGGCATGTATGGCATACATTGGTAGAATATCTAATCCAACGGTCGGTTTTCCAAAATTATTATCTTACATGGACTAAAAAGTCAAGTCCTCATAAGAAAATTACTCTATATATATATATATATATATATATATATATATATATATAGAGAGAGAGAGAGAGAGAGAGAGAGAGAGAGAGAGAGAGATGAAGTTTAGTAATAAGTATTAAGAGGGTACCTACAGAGAGAGAAGATAGTAATTCCAATACCAAAAGGGATCAATACTGAATGGAAGGCCCCAGTAGACACTGCCTATTATTTGTGCTCTTTAGTATGGCAATGAGAAGGGTAAGAAGCCCAAAATAAAGAATCAATTTATGCAATTATAAAAATAAGATAGCACAAATTATTTATGGGTTTGGGCTCCTCATGCATGTACGTAATTGGTTGGAGCAATAATTTTATACGAGTAATTGATTTTTCTAATCAGTTAAAAGGAAGGATCTAGTATGGGGTTGTAAAACAGCATTTTGAATCTTTGTGCTGTCTAATGTTTATTTTATTTGTGAGATAGATGGAGGAGATAATAACAAGAAAGTTGATTGTGCACAACCATGTCTAATTCATGATAAGTAATTGTTAATTCATTAATATTTCTTAAATCTGCATTAGTCCAAAAGCCCTATTATAAGAATATTTGCTCATTATTAACTGCAATAAAAATGGGTATTTACGTAAAAAATGGTCATAAAGTCATGAATATTGCTAACAAAAACATTAATATTCACAGCGTTTATCTATACTAGCTATAAAGCCAGAAGACTCTCTTTGTCTGGTCACTTTTTTTTTTCTAAAAATACGCTTATAACAAGTACAAGTTACTCATTAAATTAAGACAATTATGGTAAATTACAATACAATTAATCCACCTCCCACGATTTTAGAAATTTGAATGTGGATAGTTCTCCATCGGTTATCCTATTTTCAAGTATCTATCTTCATCTCTTCCAAACCAACCTCCACATCTTTGCTCATCTCCTTACAAACACTTCCATCACTTATCATTGTCTATTTCTCATCAAATGAAAAACGTCTGGAAAGGTAAGAAATTATATTTATTTTCTGGGCTATTTTCAAACATCACTTTGATTTTATTTTTGCCAATAATTTCATGTTTAAAGTTGGGAAACATTAAACATCATAATTGGTATTTTCATGCATCCACAGGAGATCACAGACCATACCAAGAAATCTTATTTCGTTTCAAATCTAGACAATCGTCACATCAAAGGATTTTGCATCACAGAATTTGGGAGATAATCGGATTAATTATGGTTCCTAGACCTTCAAGAACTTTCAAGGCTAGAACTATTCAAAACTAACTGCTTTACTTTTATGATCAACATCCAAAACAGTGAAATGGAGATGGGCTTCACCTTTTACTTGTTTGGGAATTGATAGTGAGTCATGGACTCATGGTGTATAATTGGCTTCTTTTTTTTTTCCTTTTTTTAATTTATTTATATTTTATGATTTTTAATTTTTAGATTATTTTTCTTAAATTGGAATAATGGTGTTTGGGGATAAAATAAAAAATAAAAAGTAGTTGATCATCTTATATTTTTTAGCTCCTAATTATTTTTTTGCCGAAATTTTTATTTTTATATCTAAATTAAGTTATTTTGAATTAATATTATCATCCTATATTTTATAAATTATTTATTATAAAATTTCAATATTATTATTTTTTTAATTTTTTATAAAAGCTATAAAAATTTTATTTTCATTTCCACCATTAAAAAATGAAATGGTTTTAAGCATTTAGTAGTATATACATTGTTAATTCTATTACAATAATATATGATGGTATAATTGTAATTTAGGTGCTCTATTTCCTTTCCCTCCTCTTAATTTACCAAACACATGGAAGGAAGGAAATCACTTTTCCATCAATCATACCAAACACACAGGAAGGAAAAAGGATTTCCCTCTCCTGAGGAAGGAAAGCCCATCCCTCCTACTTTCCTTCCTTCTATTTTTTCATCTTCGTACCAAACGGAGCATTAAAATAGGTACAAAGCATTGGATTATTATCTAAAAAAATTGTCATCTAGCATCATCGAAGAAGACAAAAGAATATTAACCATTGATTTTGATCGTGTCACACATCCATCCGTGGATAGTGATCCAGTGATTAAAGGGGTGTTCACCATCAAACCCTGACTCGTATAAATGCGTTTTCTACGCTTTTCACACAACTCTAACCCTGGCTCCGTGAGGAGAGAAGACGTACCTGCCTCCCATCGGAACCCTAGCATCGTGGTCTTCCAGCTACTCCATTTGAGCTCGATCGTTTCCTCAATCGTGTGACTGGTGTGAGCAGTGAGCACTGCCCTCCGGCAGTCCGGCCTCACGAACTTTCCGGCGTCTCTCGGGTGTCTACGGCAGATTCGATCAGTCTCGTGAATCGCTGGCGTCGGAAACTCAACAAAGCAACAACCCCGCGGCACTCAGTCCACTCACCGGTAACTTTGGCTCATCACGGATTCACGGTTAGCTTTCTTTTCTTTTTTTTTTGTTTTTTGTTTTTCAGTTTTTCAACTTTTCATTTTTCAGTGGCAACCCTCATCGGAAATTTGGATGGATTCACGGATTCACGTTGTTTCATTTGATTTCTCTCCACTCACCCTCATTCACATATATATAAAATATGTCTTGAAGCATTTGTATTATCCCTTTCCCTCTGTTTGGTTGCAAATGAAATGAAAGAAAAAAATAAAATTTTTTAGTGTTCTGTTATCTGCTGTGAGCTTTTGTATTGTCTTGAAACTTTATGAGCCTTTTCTCTAATATATATCCAGATCATTCCAAAAAATAACTATAACCTCATTTTCAATGTTTATACTTTATATTCTATTATTTTACAGGTTTAACATATTGATGAGAGTAAAGATTAAAAGGATTGGAGCTTGGAAGTTTTGGAGTTTCTAAAGAGTGGGCTTCAAAGTTTAAAGCATTAGTAAGTTACGTAATTATAAATTTATAATCTTATCAAAACAATTTCATTCTTTCATTTTTTTAAAAATTTTTGTAACTTAATCTTTGAAGAATTTGGTTAATATATTAAAACTTGTTGAAATGTGAATATCCTTTATGATGTGAATTGATATGTTATATTGGATTATTGGTAAATGATTATGCCATAGTGCTTCATAGTTCATAGCATTGAAATTTCAAACTTGATGTGTCGGTGAACTTTTGAATTGCATTTTAGCAATATGTTATTAGTATTATGCATTGTTGAGATATTGACATATTGTGTGATTATAATTTATTAAGAATAGAGATACTTCGTTAAAAAAATTTAGAACTTTTATAGGATTTGTTTCTATATTTTTTTTTAAGGTTTTTACTAGATAATAAATAATTATTAATTATATATATATATATATATATATATATATATATATATATATATATAT
>JAESVK010082517.1:0-12890 GCA_017140935.1 Hamamelis virginiana
TATCCTCCAAACATAAATATTAATATTTTCTTCTTCGAGCATAAAGCAGTCATTTTATTCATTTTTTTTTTTTCATTCAAGAAATAAGGCTGATGTTAATAATACAATTAAGGAAAAATCCATCTAGAAAACACAAAAATGGAAAAAGTAATTCAGAAGATGTGAACTTACATTTTCAACTTGACGCTGCGGAAAATGCCTTGATTAGCAGCTGTTCGAATGTCAAGAACTCTATAGTTTAGAGGTGTATCCTGATTAACACGAACAAGCTGCTCTCCAGCCTGAACTCTTAAAAAGATAATACACACACACACACACACACACACACACACACACACACATAATGAGGCAAAAACTGCAATAGCTACTTTACATAGTGCAGTGAACATAAACTTGATTGAAGTGCTTTCAAATAAACCACACTAGCACGCATGTACCAATTGAATAAAGCAAATAATGAAGTATATTAGATTGCATTAGTAAAAAATAAAAACATTTTCATGATATACCTGCAAAGCTCTTTCGATCTCAGTTTCGCTTCGAGAAGCATCCTCAATATTAATAGGCAAGTTTGGCACAGCCTTGCTTACACAATAAATTTTCCTCAATTGAACTTCCACCTGCAGAAAAAAACATAAACTCCCTTACTCTCTCTCTGGTCACTGAGAAAATTAGACCAAAAAATAATAATAATACAAAATTTTCAGTCTTATAGTTTCCATTTTTATTAATCTTAAAAAATCAAAAGTTTACCTCACTTAGAATTTCTCAGGCATTAACTAATGAATAATTTGGGATTCAAATTCATAAATTTCTTTGATCCTCCTACATTTTCTCAACAACCAAACACAACCTTACGCATTAGAATGGTAAAACATTCAGCTTGACTACGCCTCAAAGTTTTTCTTCTTCAAGGTCACAAACAACTCTTTCCATTTCAAAGAATATTCTCTAATTATGCCTGGAATTCACCAAACTCGGAAAAGCCCAATTTTTTCCATAGAGTTTAATTGAATCTTAGACATTCCAAAATAAGGCTGTGAAAATTGGCTATGGAGCATCAAAACAAAAGAGCGAGAATAATTCCACTATTTTGGAAAACTCCAAATGTTCCAACTCCCAATTAATGGAGTGCTAAATTACTCCCGAATCACAAAGACACTAGGAAGCATTTGAAAAACCCAGAAACTAAACAATCTTGAAACAGACATTAAACTTCCATTTTGTCACACAGAAATTGAGAAAATATAAGAAACTATTGTTGTGTTTGGCTTACAACTCAAAAGTATATTTCTGGAAACCATTTTCATTCCCAATAGTCAAAAATGAAACCGTTTGATAACTCCCCGTTCTCAAGGTTTAAATCCTTTTTTTTTTTTTTTGTTACAGGAAATCAGCCAGTTTTGTCTGAATTGTTAAGAAAACCCAAACAGATACGTCCCCAATAATATTTATGTACAAATACACACAAGTGTGTGTATATAGATATATGTTACCTGCTGAGAAGCACCCTTAATCGGAACACCGGGGACAGAGACACTCCCTTCAATATCAATTCCCGCGATTAGCGGCTCAAACCGGTGGCGAATTTCACAATCCCTTCAATAATATTTATATTTATATAAAATTGATAAAATATAAATAATATTTGTTATAACAGTAATCCTATATATTCCAAAACATTGTTCTAAAAAAATATCCCAAATAAATTCTGACCCTTCATTTATTATCAATAAAAAAAAAAAAAAATTTATATATTGGTTGCTTTAAATATGTTAGGGGAGTCATTGGTTCTTTTGTAGGCCATTGTCTCTTGATTGGATCAATGGGGATACCTTATTTTGCGTCCTCAATCGATATTTGAGTATCTTACCATTTATATTTGATTGATCAATTAACCATGGATTAAAAGAATTGATAGTATCCAAAGATTGACATCTTGTTGAGTGTGTAGCTTAATCCAATTGTTCTTTGAATTTGTAGAAACCTTCAGTCCAACAGGCAAATCTGCCATGATATATATAAATAGTTTCTTACTCTGGTTGCAATTATTTTCCTCCAGCCTCTTACACAACTGATGTTAATTAAAAATGCCTTTCTTCATGACATTTACTTTGAGATTTTTACATGGCTCAAACTTAAGCGATTCTGAATCCTCCTAAGACAACATTAATTAACAAATGTTTGTCATATTTATCGAGCTAATTATGGCACCAAGAAAGCTCTTAATTAAGGCTTGGTACATATTTGACATTTCTCCTCCTCTAACTCATCTTCATCATTCAATGTTGATGCTGCTTGTACAGGCTGCTCTTAACACATTGTTCTACAATTCCCAGTTGCATTTTTCACAGTGCAGAACTGCAGATTGAAAGCACCCTAGCCTCTTTAATCATCATTTTTACTTTGATATTCTTGTCTTCTTTGAGACATTATTTATTGAGCTAGCTATATTAATTCTCGATTTGGTTGATCTGGAAGTACACTTGCTAAGCTTGTCACTTCTCCAATTTTATATGCACCAACAGAACATATCAAAATTGAAAATAATATATGCTCTATATATTAATCATTTGAAGCAACATACATTGCGACAATTTCAGGTCCATGTGTGCTTTTGGGGGCGACGGTGTGACAAAATTTTGAAGGAAAGTAGAAATTTTACAGTAATTATTTTCTTTGGACTAATGGGTTGAGCTAAAATTTTCATGACTCGAGTTTAGAACTTGTAGAAGGTGACGAAACCCGCTTGCGGTACTCTCCAATGGCCCATAGTGGGTAGATGTTCCTGTATGCTGCATAATGTAGCATGCAGTTCTTCATGAAGACTCCAGTAATTTCCTGCAGTGAACATATTTCTGGTTATATAGTTGACACTTGATGTGAAAATTAGACCTTGTTACTCCATATAGTTGGCAAGAAAATGAAGGAAATGAAATATTAACAAGCTTATAAAATTTTCTAGGATCGGCGTTTTGGCTGTAGGATTCTAAATTTCTAGATGTTTTTTCCTTGCATTATTGGTTAGAAAATGATGCATTATTTCTAGGGAGGATAAAGGAAAAGAAAATAAGTCAGATTTTTTTCTCCTCCTCTATGTTGAAAAAGAACATCATTGCTCACTGCTCCCTCTTTTATGGGTAAACACTTTTAAGAAAATTCTTTGTTTGGATGATTATCATGAATTTTCATCTTTAATTTAAACGAAATTCACAACGTCCGAGTGAATTACCTGTTGTGGAAAATCTCCATTCTCCATTTGTGAATTGATCAGCAACTTTGCTGCATGATGCAGAGGTGTTGCGTCTCTCTCAGCCTAGTTATGAGAAAAAGATTATTAGTATATATATTCTCTCTGAGTAATCCTTCATTTATAGGCATATCCAATAGTATAAACACCAAAATTAAAGTACTTAAATTTTGAACTTGAACACTAACCTGCCCTGTATGAATTAGACCCATCATAGCCCATGCAGTATATACCAAATTTGATCGGTTGCCTTCCAGAGGCACATATTCCTGTTTAACCAAAACACATACATAATAAGGATTTATGAGTTTTTAGGTAGGACTATTATGACACCATGAAGGTTATTGGGCATGAAAATTAATTTAAGAAGCAGAGAATTAAGAACATGTTTGGAGACATTAATTACCTTGTTTGGGCATGAAAGATAACTCTCTCCCCAACCACCATTATCTCGTTGCGTTGATAGCAAAAATTCACAACCTCTGCGAATAGTTGCAGAATTGTAGTATGTCTTCCCTGCAGCTGCTAGCCCACCTAGAGCAAGCCAAGTGCCATAAGTGAAGCAAACTCCCCAATTCCCATACCTAGACAAAGATCAATTCTCATCCAGT
The DNA here is from genome assembly GCA_017140935.1 of Hamamelis virginiana. Taxonomy (NCBI): domain Eukaryota; kingdom Viridiplantae; phylum Streptophyta; class Magnoliopsida; order Saxifragales; family Hamamelidaceae; genus Hamamelis; species Hamamelis virginiana. The sequence goes on from JAESVK010082517.1 coordinate 3,862, forward strand.
TAGAGAGAGAGAAAAATGCAACAATCACAAGATGTTCAATTTCTAGTAAACATCCAAAGAAGAAGAATTCTTAATTACCATGACCCATCAGGCATTTGTACATTTTCGAGGTAACGAACTGCATTGGTGATGAACATTTCTATTTCTTTTTTGCAATGGCCAGGATATAATTTCTTAAACAACACTAGTGCTTGAATTGCAGATGAGGTGCATTCTACATATTCATGTTCAACAACAATATCCGCAAAAAACTCTGTAGGATTAAGTATCTATTGGGGGAAAAAAAGAAGAAAATTCTTGTTAAATTATGGTCTAAAAGTGCAAAACAAAGGAATATACAAAGAGTATCTTGGTAATTAATGTTACCTCCAGCCATTCCTGTGCCCCTGCTGGCTCCCAAGCTGCTAATCCACCATTTTTACTCTGCAAAAACATAAAGAGGGAAGCTTATTTATGCTTAAAATAAACAAGATAATGTGAAGACTTTTTTTTTTTTTTTTTTGCAATTTAAGTTGATTCTTACTTGTAATGATAGGAGGGCATTGACAGCATCATACAAACGTTCAGGTTCCAATTTTTCACCAACAATTTCAGGTGGCAGTAGTGACATCAAGAGGCAACACTGAAGAGAAGAATTCATTTATGAGAAAGAGATAATTTTACAAATTGAATGTTTAGTACTAAATAGGTGTTTTTCATAGAAAATTAATCACCTTTAGCCCTTCTGCTGTGCAGTCTGAGACTTGCCAACCATGATCTTGATCTGAGAAAGTCCATGATCCTTTAGAAATGTGCCGATGCATGATTTTGAAATCGCCAGATGGGTTATCTTGGACCTTCAAAATTCAATTAAGGACTTACAAGATGATTAAATAGGCCAGAAATCGTAACATAAATTATGCATACAAGTACTTCATTTCAGAATCAAAATAAAACCTGTGATTTCTTTATGAAGTCATGTCTTTTCTTGAGAGTTGTTCCAATTTCTTCCATAAGATTACTAGCCAGCATTGCTTGAACAGCAAAACCAGTGTCCCATTGCTGACTACCAAAACTCTGCAATCACATCACATTAAAACATCTTACTACTCACCCACAAAAATATTCTTTTCTTTTCCTCTGTTTTCTCAGGGCACCACAATGTAGTGATTGGTTAAAGGGTCTAACCTGCATTTTCATTCCATTTTCAGCTACCCAGATATAATCTGGGATCCTAGCAAGATGGTGCTTGAAATAGTCACCATTTGGGTCTTCTACCCAACAAGCAAGCATGCATAAAACTTTTTCTACGCATCCAATTGTAATGTATCGACTGTTTTAATCTTCATAATGAATGTGCTTCATTGTTGTTTGAAGGGCCTTGTCTCTGATTAATTTGTTAAAGGGCCAGCGAGTAAGTAATGGCTCTGTGAATACATATAGACTATCCCATAACAAGTCTTGTAAGAGGGGATGTGGGTAGTACAAGTCCTCCTGCAATCACAAACTTAAAGAGTTTTGGAGGCTTTAACATGTGCATATAGAGAGGAGGAGTTAGATTTAGGAGATGTGACAAACCTTTGCACATAAATGGCGGACTTTCCTCCAGTTAATTTCATGGTAAGGTTGAATGTGAAGTTCTTCTCTCAATTGGAGGATGAGATCTGCGTTTGGGCCCACGAATCTTTTCCCATATAAGTATGACATTGGCATGTACACCATCCGGCAATAGCACCACATTTTTGCTGCATACATCAATTGCACCCCAAGATTGATTATAATAACTGGGAATTAGGATTCTTAACATGTTTGAGAATTATGTGTAAAAATATCTTCAATCAGAGATTGTGTGTTATTTTGGGTATTATGTATGGAAGGAGTATTGGGGATCATGTAAAATTCTAGGGATTATGTGTGCCTTTGGATATTACTAGCTTTAACCTTTCACCAACTTTAGGTGAGACAAAGAAGGGGATGATTTGATGTAAAAATGAGTTGAAATGACTTATACGGACATAGCTGGGAATTGGGCATTATAACAAAATATGGAGATTGTGGATATAATCTTTGTTAAGTGGAGGATTCTACAGAGTTTTTGGAGATTGGGAATTCTTTATTACGAAAATGACAAAAATGCCCTGAAACTCGACATCTATTTTTTTTTTTGTTAATAATTTCTCACCCTCAATTTCTCGATAACCAACGTACTTTTATTGTCAATTTAATTTTTTGTTGGTGCCAAAATATATCAAGTGAGCCTAGTTGTCCATATCTGGATGCATAGGCAAAAAGGAAGGAAGGATCCAAAACTCTGGAGGCATTGGGTTGCTTCCGGACCAATCGAAAACACCAAGTATCGAAAGCCATGTCTTTCCCCAAGAGGAAATTCTCGTTATGCCGCCGCGATCGAGAATCCATTTCCGGGCTCTTTCCACAGCATTGTCTTGGCCACCATCAGGCCCTTCTCCTAGCAAATGCATGCAGGGCCGGCCCTTGGCTTTTGCCTACTAAAACATTTGCTTAGGCCCCCAATTTAAAGGGGCCCCCAATTTGGTATATGTTTAGAATATTTTTAGAAATTAAAATATAAATATAAAATAAAATAATAAATATACATATACACTGTAGAGTATCCTAAAATTTTGTTTAGATTAGCTTTGTCTAAAATCACTTTTGGAATTTGAAATTCCACTTGATCTTATGGATGGAGTGATAATCAATCACTTCTAGACAACTTGAAGGGTGGTAGGATGGTTGGCCAAAGTTAGGCTCCTAAATTTTGAAACAATAATTTCTGAATTATATATTGTATGTACTTGATTTAATCATGGAGATTTCAGTTTATTATTATTATTGGCCAAAGAAATAATTTCTCTCTCACTCACCCCAAGCAAGTAAGCAACCATTCTTTCATTCTTTTTCTCTCTATTTTTTTCAATTTATTATGAGATTGAAATTTTTATTTAAGATTTTGATTTACAACTTTTGACTTACTTTGTATTGTAGTATAAATTTATTATTGTTCTTTGTTGTGAGATTGAGAATAAGATTTTGATTTAGGGTTTCGATTTTAGGACTATATGCTTACTAATTACTATATATGGTGGTAGTATGAATTTATTTTAGAGGAGTTAATTGATTTTTAATTTCTTTCTTATTTTAGGTTTGATTATAGTAATGATATGTGCCATCAAACTTTGTGTGCACTAGCAAATACAAGAATAACAATTGGTGGTTAAATATTTTATACAATTTTTTTTGTATCATTACGTAATAGGGTCCCACTTTAGAAATTCGCTTAGGGCCCCCCAAATCTCAGGGCCGACCCTGCAAATGTAGCTAAGTGTTGTGCAGAACATGGTGCTGTGACCTTCTATGTAATCCCCAACCCCCATCTTCATTCTGCAATTAATTTAATTAAATAGCTCATGGAAAATATAAATAAATAAATCAATAAATAAATAAAAATACAGAGTAACTAGTGATGAAGATGATGATCAAGATTGATAGGAATGGACATACCTGATTATTGTAAATGTAGCGAAGAATCTCTTTGCGATGTTCAGAGGGAAAGATGGTATTAAGATGTCCAGTAATATATAGGCACATCACCTATACATATATATTTTGTTAGTATATATATAATTAATTATGAAACAATATGGGATTCCTTTGGATATGCTACTACTTCTATTTTTTATTTTTTTTTAGTACTGCAAAGTTTTAGTAGTTAATTATTTTTAAAAATTAGTAACAGAAGTACATAGCAGCTTATCCAAACTCGCCCTTAGCATGCATGCAATATTATTGAGTGTTTTTCTAAGTTGAGTGATTAATTAATAGATGAGAATTAACATATATACCAATGGAGGAAGGAAGAACAAGGGGCCAGCATTTTCGGCTGGCCAGTACATGTCCATCGCTGGGTTGCATGGCTGAATAGAATCGGACGGCTCTCTTCACTGTGGCTGTGGCAACTTCATAAGTTACGTACATCCTCATTGTCACCAATTTTTACAGGTGGAATTGTTTCTTGGAAATTATTCTCTTTCAGTAACTGCATTTTGGAAGAATATGTAAAAGAAGATTAGGAAAATAAAATAAAGTAATTAATGTATAACCAAACAAAGCATTACCCAAAAGAATTATTTCATCAAAGAGTGATATATAGGTTGAATTAAAAAGAGATAAGAATATTGAGAGACCTGTAATCGGAGAAGGTCACCACTGGGCTTTACTTGAAAGCGATTATCTGTTGGCGATCCTTTTCGACTGCGGCATTCTCTTGTGGGGTACCATAATCAGGATCAAACTCTAAGATTTGGCGCCCCACATAATTGTTTGTGCTGTACAGTCGTAAAGATACGGCCCACCACCTTCTGCAACCTTTAGCTTCCGCATTCTTAATTTCTCTTTTATACTACATCTCATGATGATGAAACAACAATGGTTAGGAGAGAGAGAGACCAGTACATATATTCTGCTTATACACATCATATACCAAAAATCATATTGATGCAACGGTTACTTTTTAAAAATATCACAGTTTTAAAATAAATTGTAAAAGATTATGTGAAAATGTCACAGTTGATTTTCTGAAAAACGAACCGTCGGATCAATGTGATTTTTGACATACATAACGTATATAAGCAGAATATCTAATCCAACGGTCGATTTCTCAAAATACTTATCTTGCGCTTAGTTTTGCAAACCGCGTGTCAAATTAAAAATAAAAACTACGTGTCAAGGGATATATATATATATATATATATATATATATATATATATATGTAGTCCTTTTCTTATGAGGACATCCTCACTAGGGATGTCAATGGGATGAGTTAAAAGGGTAAATTGCCCTGCCACTATTGGGAAGGGTTTGAGAAATAGATTTGAAAACCCTATAGGATTTGGGACAGGAATGAGATATGGCTTCTCCAACCCACCCTACCCCGAATATCTATGTATATATAAATATACTAAAATATTTTCCATTTATTTACACTATTTAGTGTTTTAAGATTTTTATCATTTCTATTTTTTTTCTATTCTTTTCACCGAGTTAGTGTGTATAAATATATATTTTAACTACATATACTTATAATCTAAGATAGAAATCAAAATTTGTTGAGATTATGGTTAGGATTCATTCCAAAATAAAATAAAACTGAAGTTTAAAAATATTTTAATTTTTTTCTCAAACCCGATGGAAAAGCTCGGCCCGGCCGCATAATTCTCGCCCCGCCCTGTCCCGTTTTAAGTTGGGATTGGAACGGGTTTGGGAAATGATTTTTATTCACGGGATGGGATTGGGAAAGCAAAAACCCGCCCCGCCCCGCCCCGTTGACATCCCTAGTCCTCACATAACATTATGTGAGGACTTGACTTTTTAGCCCATGTAAAATGGATATTTTGAAAAACTAGTCGTTGAATTGAATATTCATTCTATGTATAACGTGCATGCCAAAAATCACAGTGATTTGACAGATGGTTTCTAAAATACAGACTGTGAAAAACTATGGTAGTATCTAATGGTCACAGTTTTTCATAGTCTGTATTTTCAAAATCGACCGTTAGATTACTTTAATTTTTGGCATGTATGGCATACATTGGTAGAATATCTAATCCAACGGTCGGTTTTCCAAAATTATTATCTTACATGGACTAAAAAGTCAAGTCCTCATAAGAAAATTACTCTATATATATATATATATATATATATATATATATATATATAGAGAGAGAGAGAGAGAGAGAGAGAGAGAGAGAGAGAGAGATGAAGTTTAGTAATAAGTATTAAGAGGGTACCTACAGAGAGAGAAGATAGTAATTCCAATACCAAAAGGGATCAATACTGAATGGAAGGCCCCAGTAGACACTGCCTATTATTTGTGCTCTTTAGTATGGCAATGAGAAGGGTAAGAAGCCCAAAATAAAGAATCAATTTATGCAATTATAAAAATAAGATAGCACAAATTATTTATGGGTTTGGGCTCCTCATGCATGTACGTAATTGGTTGGAGCAATAATTTTATACGAGTAATTGATTTTTCTAATCAGTTAAAAGGAAGGATCTAGCATGGGGTTGTAAACCAGCATTTTGAATCTTTGTGCTGTCTAATGTTTATTTTATTTGTGAGATAGATGGAGGAGATAATAACAAGAAAGTTGATTGTGCACAACCATGTCTAATTCATGATAAGTAATTGTTAATTCATTAATATTTCTTAAATCTGCATTAGTCCAAAAGCCCTATTATAAGAATATTTGATCATTATTAACTGCAATAAAAATGGGTATTTACGTAAAAAATGGTCATAAAGTCATGAATATTGCTAACAAAAACATTAATATTCACAGCGTTTATCTATACTAGCTATAAAGCCAGAAGACTCTCTTTGTCTGGTCACTTTTTTTTTTCTAAAAATACGCTTATAACAAGTACAAGTTACTCATTAAATTAAGACAATTATGGTAAATTACAATACAATTAATCCACCTCCCACGATTTTAGAAATTTGAATGTGGATAGTTCTCCATCGGTTATCCTATTTTCAAGTATCTATCTTCATCTCTTCCAAACCAACCTCCACATCTTTGCTCATCTCCTTACAAACACTTCCATCACTTATCATTGTCTATTTCTCATCAAATGAAAAACGTCTGGAAAGGTAAGAAATTATATTTATTTTCTGGGCTATTTTCAAACATCACTTTGATTTTATTTTTGCCAATAATTTCATGTTTAAAGTTGGGAAACATTAAACATCATAATTGGTATTTTCATGCATCCACAGGAGATCACAGACCATACCAAGAAATCTTATTTCGTCTCAAATCTAGACAATCGTCACATCAAAGGATTTTGCATCACAGAATTTGGAAAATAATCGGATTAATTATGGTTCCTAGACCTTCAAGAACTTTCAAGGCTAGAACTATTCAAAACTAACTGCTTTACTTTTATGATCAACATCCAAAACAGTGAAATGGAGATGGGCTTCACCTTTTACTTGTTTGGGAATTGATAGTGAGTCATGGACTCATGGTGTATAATTGGCTTCTTTTTTTTTTCCTTTTTTTAATTTATTTATATTTTATGATTTTTAATTTTTAGATTATTTTTCTTAAATTGGAATAATGGTGTTTGGGGATAAAATAAAAAATAAAAAGTAGTTGATCATCTTATATTTTTTAGCTCCTAATTATTTTTTTGCCGAAATTTTTATTTTTATATCTAAATTAAGTTATTTTGAATTAATATTACCATCCTATATTTTATAAATTATTTATTATAAAATTTCAATATTATTATTTTTTTAATTTTTTATAAAAGCTATAAAAATTTTATTTTCATTTCCACCATTAAAAAATGAAATGGTTTTAAGCATTTAGTTGTATATACATTGTTAATTCTATTACAATAATATATGATGGTATGATTGTAATTTAGGTGTTCTATTTCCTTTCCCTCCTCTTAATTTACCAAACACATGGAAGGAAGTAAATAACTTTTCCATCAATCATACCAAATACACAGGAAGGAAAAATGATTTCCCTCTCTTGAGGAAGGAAAGCCCATCCCTCCTACTTTCCTTCCTTCTATTTTTTCATCCTCCTACCAAATGGAGCATTAAAATAGGTACAAAGCATTGGATTATTATCTAAAAAAATTGTCATCTAGCATCATAGAAGAAGACAAAAGAATATTAACTATTGATTTTGATCGTGTCACACATCCATCCGTCGATAGTGACCCAGTGATTAAAGGGGTGTTCACCATCAAACCCTGACTCCTATAAATGCGTTTTCTACGCTTTTCACACAACTAACCCTGGCTCCGTGAGGAGAGAAGACGTACCTGCCTCCCATCGGAACCCTAGCATCGTGGTCTTCCAGCTACTCCATTTGAGCTCGATCGTTTCCTCAATCGTGTGACTGGTGTGAGCAGTGAGCACTGCCCTCCGGCAGTCCGGCCTCACGAACTTTCCGGCGTCTCTCTGGTGTCTACGGCAGATTCGATCAGTCTCGTGAATCGCTGGCGTCGGAAACTCAACAAAGCAACAACCCCGCGGCACTCAGTCCACTCACCGGTAACTTTGGCTCATCACGGATTCACGGTTAGCTTTCTTTTCTTTTTTTTTTGTTTTTTGTTTTTCAGTTTTTCAACTTTTCATTTTTCAGTGGCAACCCTCACCGGAAATTTGGATGGATTCAAGGATTCACGTTGTTTCATTTGATTTCTCTCCACTCACCCTCATTCACATATATATAAAATATGTCTTGAAGCATTTGTATTATCCCTTTCCCTCTGTTTGGTTGCAAATGAAATGAAAGAAAAAAATAAAATTTTTTAGTGTTCTGTTATCTGCTGTGAGCTTTTGTATTGTCTTGAAACTTTATGAGCCTTTTCTCTAATATATATCCAGATCATTCCAAAAAATAACTATAACCTCATTTTCAATGTTTATACTTTATATTCTATTATTTTACAGGTTTAACATATTGATGAGAGTAAAGATTAAAAGGATTGGAGCTTGGAAGTTTTGGAGTTTCTAAAGAGTGGGCTTCAAAGTTTAAAGCATTAGTAAGTTACGTAATTATAAATTTATAATCTTATCAAAACAATTTCATTCTTTCATTTTTTTAAAAATTTTTGTAACTTAATCTTTGAAGAATTTGGTTAATATATTAAAACTTGTTGAAATGTGAATATCCTTTATGATGTGAATTGATATGTTATATTGGATTATTGGTAAATGATTATGCCATAGTGCTTCATAGTTCATAGCATTGAAATTTCAAACTTGATGTGTCGGTGAACTTTTGAATTGCATTTTAGCAATATGTTATTAGTATTATGCATTGTTGAGATATTGACATATTGTGTGATTATAATTTATTAAGAATAGAGATACTTCGTTAAAAAAATTTAGAACTTTTATAGGATTTGTTTCTATATTTTTTTTTAAGGTTTTTACTAGATAATAAATAATTATTAATTATATATATATATATATATATATATATATATATATATATATATATAT
>JAESVK010082521.1:0-14314 GCA_017140935.1 Hamamelis virginiana
TTTTATCTAATTAATCATAAATGTGTCGTGGATTAATGTTCTATTCAATGAAGTTGATAATTGAAATTTAAGTGTACGGAAACAATCTATTGCAAAACTGTATAAAACTACTAAATAAATAAATAAAATTATGCATGCTTTATTATTCCGCCTTTCCCACGTAACATGATATGTGAATAGTTATGTGGATCTCACAAAAAAGAGATGGTAATACCACTAACAGTACACATAAAAATATTTTTTTCTGATTAAAAATATATGCTATTTAGCGGTCCATTTTAATCATCCTTTATTTTTTATTCTAACGTGTCCTTTTATGATTGGAGTTAGAATAGCATCTTAGACAGAATAGTTTAAATGACTATTTCAACAATACTTTTAATTTCTAAATTCGCTTTCTCACACATGGAAAGCATGTCTATTTAATAAATCTCCGTTGTGAACAAAGTTTTAAAAAACTTGCCCTAGGGCTCGCTCACGACTCGCCTTGCGTCTTTTGTGCCTTTTACACCTTAATCTCTTGAGCTTACACCCAAGAGAGTTTTATTTATTAACATGTAAAGCCTAATTAATAGGAGTTTAAAGGTTTTTTAGAAAAACTAATAACTTGTTAGTGGTTAACATTTAATAATAAGAGATAAAATGATTAAAATCTAAAAGTAAAAAATTAAAATTAAAAATTAAACAAAATAACAATTATCAAGTTAAGGTTTTTGCCAATTTCAGGGTTTTTATTTATTACCAAGTGTTGGCTTTGAAATTGAAATAAAAGAGAATGAATGGGCGATGAGTGACTCAACTTTGATGGATGATGTTCATCGACTTCTCACATTTTCCCAATTTATACATCTCTATTTATTTGTTGTAATAAATTATAAAATTTTGTACCTTTTAACTTTTTTAACAGTATTTTTGAATATTTTTTAAAAAATAAAATTTAAAAATTCAAAAGACTTACCCTGTTTCGTGATTTACTCCCCCATCCCATGAAATATAAAATGCCCTACGCCTTCACCAAAACTTTTCTCGGGGGTACCGAGCATGTGAAAGGACGGAATCTCCATACCTAGAATTTTTTTTTAATTCCACTCGTTGAAGTTACTGTATGACGGTAAACGCACCTGACAAATCAAGCGGGAAATGTTGGTTATGCTCGAGGAGGTCAACATAATAGAACATCGAGAAGACCGTCGCTGACATCGGCCAAAACGACGTCACCGGAATATTCCTCCGATTCCCGACTTCGACAGCCCACGGTAGGAAAGTATCAGCTATGATGGTAGTCGCCGTCGGCTCAAGCCGATCCAGGAGCTGCTCGAACGGAGCTTCCATCTTCGTCAAAATAGCTTCTATGAAGGCGTGCATGTCGGCGGCGCGAACTTTCTCTGAGGGAACAACGTTAGGTATGGAGACGAAGTGTATGTTAGCCGGCTTGCTCTCCGAGCCGATGAAGCCGAGCCACTCTTCTGTGACGATGAAGGTGATGAGGATATCGTCAACTCTTGAAGAGAGTAACTTGCAAAGGTTCATCATGGGGTTGATGTGGCCTCTACCAGGATAAGGCATCGCTACCACGTGGCATCCGCTTGTTCGTTCCACGTTGACGAGTTCCATGTTTAGTATTTCACCGACTGTCACCTTTGATGAAATCTGGAAGAAGAAGCAGCAGCTGCAGAAGGTATAGATGAACAGGGTTGCTTGCTGTTTGCTTCTTTTCCCTACCTTTGGATGAAATGGAATAATAGGGAGTGGTAGATCCAGAAGTTAAATTTTCTACTCTATAGCCAACATATTATATTAGAGCATCTCCAATGCAAAAGACAAATTTGAGGTGCCAAAGTCAAATTTGGCACCCCAAATGGCACTAAATGATGTCAAATTCTAATTATAGTACCAAGGTGATCCAATACATAAGTGTCAAATCTTAGCACTTCCCATCTATTTGACATATTTATCCTCATATTCCAACTAACTTCCAACCACTTTTCAAAAGTTATTTACAAAAATATATTAAATATTTTTTATTTCTCGTAATGAAAAAAATTCATACTTTAGTCAAATTAATTATTTTTTTATCTTAATTTAATAATTTAATATTTGAAAATTTTATTTTCGCATAAAATTAGCTAAAATACTACTATTCTAATTATAATTTATCATTAATTAATTTTAATTGAAGGAATTTAATTACACACTAAATTTAAATTAGTGTCACTTGCAATTAAAATTTTGATTTTAACCTTATAGAGCCACTTACAGTAAAATTTTTGAAAAACTGAACGTTGGATTAGATACTCATATAATGTATGTCATGTCTACCAAAAATCACAATAATCCAAAGTTTAGTTTTTGAAAAATGTAATTTTGAAAAACTATGACTTTTTTGTTCTTACAAATGTTATCATTTTTTAGCAGTCAGTTTTCTCAAAATTCAACCGTTAGATCACTGTGATTTTTGACAGGCATGACATACATTATAGAAGTATCTAATCCAACGGTCAGTTTTCCAAAATTTGAAATACTAGTGGATTATCATGTAGTATTAGTGGATGGATATAAGTGATGAGGCATAGTGGAAATTGGTGGAATGCGGTCGTGGTCTGATGTGGTGAAATGATAAAATAGTGGAGTTAGTGGAATGAGGAATAAAAAATGATATTAAGTGGATTTCAATGAGGTGGTTTATTGATGAAAGGTTTTTTTTTTTTTAAATTAAAAACACATTATCGATAATGAAGGGGGACCTATCGTTAATAATATTTTTCTGGTGAAAAAAAAAAAAGGTCAAATCACATCACACTTTCTCAAAATATCTCCTATATCAGCTTTCCCCTCCCACTCCCACTGAAACACATCCGCTATGCGTACCCTCTCAATCACGATTTTCCTCCCCAAAATTGAAAATTTTTTGAGGTTATTTCAAAAAAATTTAAAATTTAAAATATTTTTAAAATTGCCCCCACTATATTATTTGTAAAAAACCTTTAAAACTTTAGTTTTACTTTTAAAGTTTTAATATTCCTTTAAAAAGTAAAAAAAAATTAAATTTAATAGGTGTTTAGGTCACACGTGATGAGGTCTTTGAGTCTCTATCCTCTGACTATCTCTTTTATGGTAAAAATATGGTTAGACACTTATAATTATAGATTTTATAAGATTGAATTTGATATTATTAATGAGTTTTTAAGTGTCCCTACATAGCAAATGACATGTTGGTCTAAGAGCATCTTTAATAATATACTATTTCAGCTACCATTGGCATTAGCACCCAAATAAATTTCTCCAAATGTGTATCATTTGAGATACCAAATATTTGGGGGTTGCCAAATTTGATACCTTAAATGACAATTGTCATTTGTACCATATTATATTTTCCTTTCAAAACATGGAAATATCAAAATATATCATTATTAATGCGTTAGAGCACATATGTAACCAAATTTGGTACTGATCAATTTGGTACCATTTAAGCAGGGCCGGCCCTGAGATTTTGGATGCCATAGGCGGGCTCCTAAAATGTTGCCCCTACTACATAAAGACTAAAAAAAAAAAGCGTGTAAAATTTTAGTTATTTATTCTTAATTTCTCATGAGCTAAATGTACAACAATCAATTCACAAATCGCATTCTCAATAGGCTCACCTCGAACCCTATCACTGATTTACCATTAATTAATTATATATATATATATATATATATAAGAAGCTAAAACCTATAACAATCAAATCAGAAAAAAGGTTTTCTATAGGCTCATCCCGAATCTCCTATCATAATTACAAATATAATTAAACTAATAAAGAAAACCTACACAACCAATTCATAAGGAAGGTTTTCAATAGGCTCATCCCGAACCTCATATCATCATTACAAATACAACAGTTCTTTTTGTCCTCTCTTGTGCATTTGACTAACTTGAAAGTTCAATCAGTTATTTTGAAAAATCGATTGTTGGATTTGATGCTCCACTTATTCGTATCAAGAATACAATAAATCACATTGATCCAATGGTTGGTTTTTCAAAAAATAGACCGTGATAGTTTTTCACAATTTTTTCATTATATTTTACAATTTTTTTCAAAATTGCAAAAACCGACCATTGGATCAATGTGATTTTTTGTATTCATGATAAATATAAGTGAAATATCAAATACAACGGTGGATTTCTCGAAATAACTGTTCCAAGTTGGTCAGATATACAAGGAAAGGCAAAAAGGGAAGACAAATGGAATTTTCCTTACAAATATATCAAACAAATAAACAATCAATTCACAATGAGAGTTTTCAATAGGGTCACCTGAAACCTCATATCATCATTACAAATTTATCAAACTAATAAACACAATTTGATTACAAGTTTTGAATATAATTCCATTAAAATGAATATAATTCAACTATATTTTCCATAAATGTGTCAAACATACATATAACAATGATACTAAAAAATTAACAAAAATTATATTCTAAAGAAAAATGCAACAACAAAAAATAGATGTTAAATAGTAGAACATATATAGTATATTGGGGTTTGGCCCTTTGAACTGTCCTTAAATAAAAATTGGTTGTCTAAGTATTATATCACTACTAGGACCAAATTTAATGCCCCTAAATCTTACTAAAAAAATGGATGCCCAAGGCGGTCGCCTTTTCAACCTGCCCTCAGGACCGGCCCTGATTACATAGTGATCCATCTAGTGTGGCCATATCTAACATATGTCTACACTAAAAAATAAAAATTAATAGTTCTAAGCCAATTTTAGAAATAACAAAAATACTGAAATGTTAATAGACTTTCATAGGACTAGCTGCAAAAAATTGACTATGAAGAAATCAGAATGATTCTACAATGTTAGTGTTCATAAATTTATGTTGAATAAAATGTACGTGAACAAGTTCAATAAAAAGAAAATATTAAAATCATGTTCTATAACGGAAAAGGATCCCAATTGCTATCAAATTATTTGTTGGCACATTTGGCTAGTGGTGTCAAAATGGGCAGATCGGCCCGGCCAGTTAAGAAAGTGGGCTAATTGATTATCGGATCGGATCGGGCTTGACCTGTTAATTTATTGGACCGAATTGGGCCTGTTTAATGAGAGAAAAATGCATGTCCAATATAGTCCATTAGATTAGTCCACTAAGATAATGGGCTAGATCGGATCGGAATGGGCTAATGGATAGGACTAGCAGGCTAATGGATCAGGCTTTTTTGTCTATTTTATTTTATTTTTTCACTTTCTTTTAGTATATTTAAATTACAATGTAAAAAAGAAAAAAAACACAACTTGTAAAGCACATGAATAAATAATAATTAAGCAAAAAAAAAAAAACTTAGTTTATTCATATTTCAAATGTATACAATTTTGGTAGGAGAGTGTTGCATCACCATAATTAAAAATTAAAAAGATTCACCATAGTTAAAAATTTAAAAGATTTAAAGATTGATGTCAAAAAATAATAATTTTAATTAAAATTATATGAGATTCTTAATTAAAAAAGATAATTTGTGACTTCTACTAAATAAGTTTTTTTCCTTTTTCAAAAAATTAGTGAGTTCATGAATCAAAAAATAAAATAAAAAATACCAAATAGACTCGTGAACATGCTCATTTAATTATAATTAAGAATTATTATAAAAAAAAAAAGACTCATAATTTGTAAAATACAAAACCCATCGTTGGATTGAACAAACTTCTTATGAATAAAGAAAAATTGATAAAGGTATCCAAATAACTTGTTTTGATGGTGTGCCATTTGGAGTGCCAAAATTTGGCAATGACACCAAGCTAGTGGTGCCAAAATGACACTTTTTATTTGTGTCATGTCATACTTTCTCTTCAAAAATATGAGAAGTGTCCAAATATCTTATTAATGAATTATAGCACATAGGTATCAAAATTTGGCATTGATGTCATTTAGGATGCCAAATTTTGATTTGGACATATCAAATGGCATGAATGCATTGGAGATGCTCTAAATTGATCATATCGTACTAATATGGTTGTAGGTTGGCATTACAGAAATTAAGGTCCTAAACTTAATACTCTAATAATATTAGTATTAATTATTTGTGTGTATTAGATCGAACTGTTTAATTTAAATAAATGTGATATTTTTTAAAACACATAATGCTCATTTTTAATTATGAATATTGTCAAAACTAATTAAGCTTTGCAACAAAATGGAGGAAAGTTTTCTAATGAGCAAGTTGATTTTGTATATTGAAAATAAGATTTTTACCAAGTTTAGTAGAGAATCAATCATAGATGTTGAGTTCCACTTTGATGGATTCTGTTTGAAATGTACTGAAAAAACAATTATTTATTTCGTCTTTTTTTCTTCTTTTTTTTTTGTTCATAGTTTGTTAAGGTTAAATAAATATTGGCTTTGTTTTAATGAAAAAATTTAGCCTTGAATCTTAATATATTTCTCATGCTTGAACTTTAAAATTTTTGTTTTTAGAGCTTTAACACGACTCAACAAAAAATTCTGATTCTGCCCCTGGCTGTAATCCTTTGCCATTTGAGCTACACCTATGATTTAAAAATTATTATTATTATTGTTATTATTATTATTATTTTGCACATAGATAAAATTAAAATTTACTGATTTCTTCTATTTTTTCAAGTGGGCTAATGTGACAATATTCGTTAACAAGGCACAGGAGTTGGAATGCAACATTGAATTGTATGACACTGTTGAGTGAGCATGATAATATTCATTAACAAGCCATATGACTTGGAATGTGACAGTAAAGTTAATTTAACACGTACAAGGGCTGTAGATTTTCTCCTTCAAGAAACTACTGCACAGCATCACAGAATTACCATTTACCAACACCCATAAATGATCACCCTCTTAAGAGCTTTACTCTAGGCATGGGATTTGGGAACAGCATTAATATGAAATGTCCTTAATAAAAGCATCAAGATTAGTCATAGAAGATCCACATTTTTCAATTGCTCCTCGACACTCGTCTTGAACTTCTCTTGCTCTTCGCCTCATTTCTTTCCCCTCATTGCTTTCCAAATCCATAAACCTCTGCACTAACTTTGCAATTTCTTCCCTTGTCACCAAACAATCTGACCCTTCCTCTTTCTTCACTCTCAACCCAATCTTCAAATCTTCAACAATTAATTTACTGTTTGGGACTTGATCCCAAAATATAGGAAAAGTAAGCATCGGAACACCTGCAAAAATAGCTTCAAGAGTGGAATTCCACCCACAATGAGACCAAAACCCACCAATAGAAGAATGACATAACACCTTTAATTGGTCACACCAAGGCACTACCAACCCCATATCACCACAGCTACCATTTTGTAAGCTAGAAGTTTTTTCCCCACGTGCCACCCACACGTACCTAACACCACTTTGTCTCAACCCAGCAACAAGTTCATCCATTTGAGCACTTGAAATTGAAAGGAAACTTCCCAATGAGACATACAAGACAGAGGCTTTAGGTTGAGAATCCAACCAATGGAAGTAACTGGGCTCATTGGGAGGAGGAGTTGTTGCTATAAAAGGGGAATTTTGTCCAAGTTTGAAATAGGGTATTGTGGGGCCGAGAGTGTAGAGAGGAAATGGAAATTTTGATCTTAGTGTGTCCATGACTTGGGCTTCAAGCTCGTAAATGGAAGTGAAGAGAAGATATTGTGATTTAGAGATCCACGAAACCGCTTTCAAAGCACAAGCCAAGAGTTGTTGGTTACTTTCATAAAATATAGTTGGAAGGTCTGCTAAACTCGTTGAAGAAATTCCAGGAATGTAGTCCACATGCTCTTTTCCTCGTTCTATTACATCAATATAAGTAAACAAACACGTAATTAACGACTTTAATCAATGTGGTAGGGATAATATTACTCCTTAAAAGATATATTACATATATCTCTAGCTCTTTTAAGTCCGGGCTGACCAAATTCTCATTCACATGGCAAGCGAGGTGGAATCCATTCCCACTTCACAAAGAAATCCTAGGAGATGCTATGAAATTTTTAAAATTACCCCTGTTCTTCCATTGTAAAATACTCTGTTATTAGTGCATAACATTATTCTATATAGTAGTTACCGTGACTACCATCAAATGTGAGTTTTCAGACATAACATTATTTGGGGAAAAAAAGAAACATGTACAGCACCTGACAATTTCACCGGAAAATGCCCATTTTGAACGAGGAGATCAAAATGATAGAACACCGAAAACACCGAAGCCGACATCGTCCAAAGCGACGCCACCGGAATATTCCTCCGATTCCCCACCCCGACTGCCCATACTAAGTAAGTGTCGGCTATGATAATGCTCGCCGGCGGCTCAAGCTCAACCAGGAACCGCTCGAACGGAGCTTCCATCTTCGTCGAAACAGCTTCGATGAATCCATGAAAGTCGGTAGCACGAACTAGCTCCGACGGAATAACATTAGGTATCGAAGAAAACCGAATGTTAGCCGGCTTTCTATCGGAGCCGATGAAGCCGAGCCACTCTTCGGTGACGACGAAGGTGATGAGCATATCATCTCTTCTGGAGGCTAGTAATTTGCAGAGGTTCATCATGGGGTTGACATGGCCTCTACCTGGATAAGGCATTGCTACCACGTGGCAAACGCTGGTTCGTTTCATGTTGACGGGATCCATGTCCAAAATCTCACTGACTTTAATCTTTGATGGAAGTCTGAATAAGGAAGAAGAACAACAACTCTTTCATTGAAGAAGGCAATGAGCTTACAGTCCTTACAGAGTTCTTAATCTGCTACATAGAGATATAAATTATATGACGAAAATATCCTTACAGTTATGGGATGGAAAATTCCAATCTAGGTGTTTTTGTCCTCCGCAGTGCATTTAACCAATTTGGAAGAAATATTTCAAAAAATCGATCCTTGGATTTAATATTTCACTTATATTTATCATAAATGCAAAAAAACACATTGATCCGATAGTCGGTTTTTGCAATTATAAAAAAATTATACACAATACAAAAAAAAAAAAAAATTGTGAAAAACTGTCACAATTCATTTTTTGAAAAATCAACCGTTCGATGAATGTAATTTTTTGCATTCATAATACATATAAGTGGAGCATCAAATCCAATGATCAGTTTGTCAAAATATTTATTTTAAGTTGGTTAGATACATCAAGAAAAACAAAAGAAAGAACGAATAGAATTGCTCTTATGGAATCAGAAAATGCTATGCATCACTACAATATATCACTATAAGTATCTCTGTATGAAAGAAAGATAGTGAATTTTTCAAAATATCTATAAGTGATTTTTGAAAGTTACTCTCATTTCCTTCTCATACCTCCGTGGAATTTTACAAATTTTTGTCGACCGTATACGACAAACACGTCAAGGACTGTGGGCCGGGCTGGCCACTGACCCAACTTTGTCTATTTTTGGGGGTTTAGGATAGAGGTAAGGAGCTTGCTGTCTTTTTCTTGATTGATTGCGTAGATGCTTAAATTCGTACATCGGTGTTCGAGCCACAACCACGAGCCTTATGTTCCGTTTGGTAGGAGGGATGGAAAAGTGGAAGGAAGGAAAATAGGAGGGATGGGCTTTCCTTCCTCAGGGGAGGGAAACCATTTTTCCTTCCTGTGTGTTTGGTATGATGGATGGAAAAGTGGTTTCCTTCCTTCCATGTGTTTGGTAAACAAGGAGGAGGGAAAGGAAGTAAAGCACCTAAATTACATTTATACCCCCACTTTTATTTAACCAAAATGAAATTATACTACTAAATTCTAATAACCATTAAAAAGATTCACAAGATTATATGTTCATAATTGAGAACTAATAATTTTATAAGTGGGCTTTCCTTCTTCTAATTACTGCCAGCGTCAGATTCAATTATACATATATCCATTTAGCTTATCATAATGGCAAATTTTTGGCGGATACCATCCTGCATAATTTGCAAAGAATTAGTGTTTGAGTTTAGGAAGTTGCAGTTGGTTGGCGATAGATGCATCTTTGCGCAAGTTGGATTCTCCATTGTCTACTGGAAAATCATACACGCACGCAAAAATTGCAAAAGTATTAGCTCATTCAATCACATACTGGTGCAAACACAAAATAACAGAACATGAGAGGAATATTTCATTGTAGTATGAAGGACAAAATAGGAAAGCTGAAGAGTGAAGGGAGTTTAGGTAAAAATAGATAAGGGTAATTGTGGGTTTTCATTAAATTTGAAGGGCAAAATAGGAAAGCTAGCTATGATAAACCCCATGCAACATTTTCCTTCCTCAAATCCGCCCACTTTTGGGCGGATGAGAAGAGGCTCAAAATCCCTCCCCTTTTCCTTCCACATTTCCCTCCCCTTTTCCCTTCCCCCCATATCAAACACACCCAAATTTACACTTCCCTCCACTTTTCCCTCCTCCCCTTTCCCTCCTCCCACTTTTTTGTTTTTTGGGTTGAATGTGGCCCCTGTTTTTTATAAGGTGCAGTGTGATCTCCCATGTGGGCGGCGTCGGATCCTCTGCTAGTATTTCTGCTTACTCGTATTTGCTAGCATTTGAATGGGACAGCAACACGTACAAATGGAGGGATTCAAAGGCTGAAAATCAAGGAGCGAATAAAACGACACCTAAAAGTGCGTTTTAATAAGAAAATGGCATAAAAGCCATTAATTTTAAAAAAAAAAAAAATAAAAATAAAAATATCCAAACAATACTGAAAACAGATTTTATTATCATTAATTCCAAATAATAAGTTTACTTACCAAGAGGCCCCTCCAGGTCAAAATTAAAATCAACTAATATTGAGGGATTGTCTAATATACCCTTTCCATATTTTTGGCTAGAATTTAATTAGTATATTATTTTCTGATTTAATGTCCTTATTTTTAGAAAATTGTCGTAACCTAAACGAATTAAATTTTGGTATTATTTTTTAATTTGAAATTATTTCATCAAATTAGGTAGATTCTACTATCACTTTATTTTTGTAAAATTCTATATCAAAAAATTAGGAATTCAAAAAATCATGTATACATAAACTCTTTCTAAACCAAAAATTAAAAATAACTTTTAAATTACACCGAATGCATAAACATGACACATGACACATGACACATGACACATGTTCCAACAGTGAATTCAATAACCCAAAATCATGTATACATTTTTTTTTTTTTTTTTTTTTTTGAACAACAACAAAAAAATTATAATAAAACAAAGACAATCCTAAAAGAGGTCCAAACAACATATGCGAAAGACTTCGCTAAGATAGCCAGGAAGTGAGCTTGTTGAACCTTTCCTTGAGGGACTCTATCGAACTTGCAAATATTAAACTTGGACCTTAACTGCAAAATACGGAGTATCAAAGAGCAAAAGATACACTTCTTGAGCAATCGAAGAGCGTGATGAGAGTTAATGCACCAACTGCAGAGAATCAATTTCGATACACGCCGAGGAGAATCCTTGTTGACCCGTTCATGAGAGAGCTAATATGAGTGTGTGAACTTCTGCATAAGAGCAAACAAGGCTCTGAAAGACATCGCTTGAGCACCGATTTCAGTTCCATCGGGATCAAAAGCAACCCAACCCCAACCAGCCCAATTTTCTAATGCAAACCAAACGAAAAAACAGAGATACACGACTCTGTGTTTTCCAAAGTCTCAATTTCATTGTTACCCGCCCAATGAAATCCCCAGAATCATATATACACGACTCTTCTTAATGCAAACCAAATGAAAAACACAGAGATACACGACTCTGAGTTTCCAAAGCCTCAATTTCTTCGTTACCCCAAATGAAATCCCCAAAATCATGCATGCATGACTATTCCCAATGCAAACCAAATAAAAACACACCGAGATAAACGACTTTGAGTTTTCAAAATAAAATATACATGACTCAAACCAACATTTCACACCATTACATTGTCGGGAGTTTAATATTTTCCATGAATCATCACATTCAACATGGTTAAAGTGTAATATATCATCCAAAACATAAATATCTATAAACACACACACAAAAGAAAAACCCAACTATTTCAGTTGACTTACTGGTTTTTTCGTTATGCTCCGTTTGGTAGGAGGGATGGAAAAATGGAAGGAAGGAAAGTAGGAGGGATGGACTTTCCTTCCTCAGGGAAGGGAAATCCTGCTTCCTTCCTGCGTGTTTGGTATAATGAAAGGAAAGTGGAATTCTTTCCTTCTGCTTATTTGGTAAACAATGGGAAGGAAAATGATGTATTGTATTGAATTATAATTTTATCCTCTCATATTAAAATATATTTTAAATGTTTTTAATAATTTATTAAAATATTAAAAATGATTTTAAAATAAAAAATTAAAAGAAGAATAAAATAATTATTAAAAGAAAAATAAAATAATCTTAACAGAGCTTTATTTGTTGGAAGAAGGATTTGTATTTGTTGCAGCAAATAAAAGACCTCCAGGCAGTTGTGGGTTTTTAGCAAAAAATAGAGGGCAAATTTGACAATTAACCAAGCAAACTTCCTTCCCCCCTCATCCGCCCGAAATTGGGGGCATTGCTTTTGACGGCGCAACCCCCCTTCCAATCCCCCCCTTACCTGCCCCCAATTCTCCCCTTCCTCCCATACCAAACATACCCAAAATTTCATTTCCTTCCACTTTTCCTTACTTTCTCTTCCATCCCTCCACTCTTCCCCCAAACCAAACAGGGTGTTATTTTTTGGTGCCGAAATGTTGAACATCGGTGATTGTCGGATGACATAGTCAATCTCTCTCCCACTCGATTTCTAATTCCCGCGTTAAAAATGAGATAGCTTGAAAGACGACCCACGATATGTGACACTCTAAAGTTTGCACCGAGAAAATAGGCTGGATTCGGGTAACTGCAAATTTTGAGTTTATCCGCGCCACTTTAGGAAACTAATTTCAGTTTAAATGAAGGATATTTGTGTCCTTTACTGTCTAATTATCGAGGTTTATGTATCTCCAAAAATTATGAGGACCATTTGGCATAGACATCTTATACCATAGTGCTATTGTTATAAAACTCTTTATTATTTCCCTCCCGACTAACAAAAAGTTTTCTTCTTGCCCACTTTAAAAACAAAAAATTCACAAAATTAGATACTCACCTTCTTCCCAACCACAATTCTCTCTCTCTCTGCAACTCCGAGAACCTAGCTAGGCTACTAACCCAAACTAGATCAGACTCAGATCTCCGTATCATCTCTCACACCCCCCATCTCTCTTTTCGTGACAACTGTTACTACTTTTCATTACAACAGTTCTTCCACTCTTATCTCTCCAGCTACAAGGATTGCTAGGCCAAGAATGGCGTCTGTGGGTTCAATTTGTCCGACCCTAAGACGCAATTCATATGTTTTCGAAGCAATTCGTATTTGATCCGTGAGCACTATCATCTTCTTCTCTCTTAGTCAAGCTTTACTCCAATACACAAAAATACCAACTTTCATCTTACTCTCTCATCATCTCTGCCATTTAGTCTATCTTCCTACCCAACTTTCATCTTGCACCAGGTACGGTAGATGGAGGGAGGAAGAATACAAAAAAAGAGTCGGAGAGAGAATGAGACGAAGAGAACCAGAGATTTTGGAGTTTTTGATGTATGGGTGTTAACAACAAAATAAGGCGTTAGCACCATCCATCAATTAAAACGTACTCTTAGGGGTCATTTTACTTGCTCCTTGATTTTCAGCCTTTGGATCCCTTCATCTGTGACGTGTCGCCATCCCATTCAAATGCTGCCAAATACTAGCAAAAGATCCCGACACATGTGGGCCAGGTTGCTGGTGGGTTGGGCTGGCTTAGAGCATCTCCAATGGTGTTAGCTAAAATTGGGGAGCTAAAGCTAAATTTAGCTTGCTACAGTGTCATTTTAGCTTGCTACAGTGTTTTTAGCTATAGCTTTGGCTAGATGAGCTCCAATGGTGCATCCTTTATTTTTTTAGCTTAACTACATTTTCCCCAATTTACCCTTATTCATCTACAATAATTACACAATTATGCATTCCTTTATCTCCCACCACAATTATCCAAATTTAACCGAAAAAAAAAACAAAAAAAATTAAAACTTCAAATTTTATAATTTTTTAAAATTACCTAATATATTCAAATTGTGTTCCGTTGTCGTTTGATAAGAAAATTTCATCGTCACAACGCATTGTGAGTGTTTTATCGAAAAAAAATAAATTTTTTTTTTTTAAAATACAACGAAATATTGGGATTCAATTTGAGCTCCTTTGTTCTTAATCACATGAATTACACAATTTTTTACTCTTCAGCAATTATAATACATTCTTGATGAATGAGATTCGTCCTTTGTATGACATGGATGGGATTTGGAGATGACAATAC
>JAESVK010082522.1:0-14300 GCA_017140935.1 Hamamelis virginiana
TTTTATCTAATTAATCATAAATGTGTCGTGGATTAATGTTCTATTCAGTGAAGTTGATAATTGAAATTTAAGTGTACGGAAACAATCTATTGCAAAACTGTATAAAACTATTAAATAAATAAATAAAATTATGCATGCTTTATTATTCTGCCTTTCCCACGTAACATGATATGTGAATAGTTATGTGGATCTCACTAAAAAGAGATGGTAATACCACTAACAGTACACATAAAAATATTTTTTTTCTGATTAAAAATATATGCTATTTAGCGGTCCATTTTAATCATCCTTTATTTTTTATTCTAACGTGTCCTTTTAATATTGGAGTTAGAATAGCATCTTAGACAGAACAGTTTAAATGACTATTTGAACAATACTTTTAATTTCTAAATTCGCTTTCTCACACATGGAAAGCACGTCTATTTAATAAATCTCCGTTGTGAACAAAGTTTTAAAAAACTTGCCCTAGGGCTCGCTCACGACTCGCCTTGCGTCTTTTGTGCCTTTTACACCTTAATCTCTTGAGCTTACACCCAAGAGAGATTTATTTATTAACATGTAAAGCCTAATTAATAGGAGTTTAAAGGTTTTTTAGAAAAACTAATAACTTGTTAGTGGTTAATAATTAATAATAAGAGATAAAATGATTAAAATCTAAAAGTAAAAATTAAAAATTAAAAATTAAACAAAATAACAATTATCAAGTTAAGGTTTTTGCCAATTTCAGGGTTTTTATTTATTACCAAGTGTTGGCTTTGAAATTGAAATAAAAGAGAATGAATGGGCGATGAGTGACTCAACTTTGATGGATGATGTTAATCGATTTCTCACATTTTCCCAATTTTTACATCTCTATTTATTTGTTGTAATAAATTATACTATTTTGTACCTTTTTAACTTTTTAACAGTATTTTTGAATATTTTTAAAAAAATAAAATTTAAAAATACAAAAGACTTACCCTGTTTCGTGATTTACTCCCCCATCCCATGAAATATAAAATGCCCTACGCCTTCACCAAAACTTTTCTCGGGGGTACCGAGCATGTGAAAGGACGGAATCTCCATACCTAGAATTTTTTTTTAATTCCACTCGTTGAAGTTACTGTATGACGGTAAACGCACCTGACAAATCAAGCGGGAAATGTTGGTTTTGCTCGAGGACGTCAACATAATAGAACATCGAGAAGACCGTCGCTGACATCGGCCAAAACGACGCCACCGGAATATTCCTCCGATTCCCGACTTCGACAGCCCACGGTAGGAAAGTATCAGCTATGATGGTAGTCGCCGTCGGCTCAAGCCGATCCAGGAGCTGCTCGAACGGAGCTTCCATCTTCGTCAAAATAGCTTCTATGAAGGCGTGCATGTCGGCGGCGCGAACTTTCTCTGAGGGAACAACGTTAGGTATGGAGACGAAGTGTATGTTAGCCGGCTTGCTCTCCGAGCCGATGAAGCCGAGCCACTCTTCTGTGACGATGAAGGTGATGAGGATATCGTCAACTCTTGAAGAGAGTAACTTGCAAAGGTTCATCATGGGGTTGATGTGGCCTCTACCAGGATAAGGCATCGCTACCACGTGGCATCCGCTTGTTCGTTCCACGTTGACGAGATCCATGTTTAGTATCTCACCGACTGTCACCTTTGATGAAATCTGGAAGAAGAAGCAGCAGCTGCAGAAGGTATAGATGAACAGGGTTGCTTGCTGTTTGCTTCTTTTCCCTACCTCTGGATGAAATGGAATAATAGGGAGTGGTAGATCCAGAAGTTAAATTTTCTACTCTATAGCCAACATATTATATTAGAGCATCTCCAATGCAAAAGTCAAATTTGAGGTGCCAAAGCCAAATTTGGCACCCCAAATGGCACTAATTGATGTCAAATTCTAATTATAGTACTAAGGTGATCCAATACATAAGTGTCAAATCTTATCACTTCCCATCTATTTGACATATTTATCCTCATATTCCAACTAACTTCCAACTACTTTTCAAAAGTTATTTACAAAAATATATTAAATATTTTTTATTTCTCGTAATGAAAAAAATTCATACTTTAGTCAAATTAATTATTTTTTTATCTTAATTTAATAATTTAATATTTGAAAATTTTATTTTCGCATAAAATTAGCTAAAATACTACTATTCTAATTATAATTTATCATTAATTAATTTTAATTGAAAGAATTTAATTACACACTAAATTTAAATTAGTGTCACTTTCAATTAAAATTTTGATTTTAACCTTATAGAGCCACTTACAGTAAAATTTTTGAAAAACTGAACGTTGGATTAGATACTCCTATAATGTATGTCATGTCTACCAAAAATCACAATAATCCAAAGCTTAGTTTTTGAAAAATGTAATTTTGAAAAACTATGACTTTTTTGTTCTTACAAATGTTATCATTTTTTAGCAGTCAGTTTTCTCAGAATTCAACCGTTAGATCACTGTGATTTTTGACAGACATGATATACATTATAGAAGTATCTAATCCAACGGTCAGTTTTCCAAAATTTGGAATACTAGTGGATTATCATGTAGTATTAGTGGATGGATATAAGTGATGAGGCATAGTGGAAATTGGTGGAATGTGGTCGTGGTCTGATGAGGTGAAATGATAAAATAGTGGAGTTAGTGGAATGAGGAATAAAAAATGATATTAACTGGATTTCAATGAGGTGGTTTATTGATGAAAGGTTTTTTTTTTTTAAATTAAAAACACATTATCGATAATGAAGGGGGACCTATCGATAATAATATTTTTCTGGTGAAAAAAAAAAAGGTCAAATCACATCACACTTTCTCAAAATATCTCCAATATCAGTTTTCCCCTCCCACTCCCACTGAAACACATCCCCTATGCATACCCTCTCAATCACGATTTTCCTCCCCAAAATTGAAAATTTTTTGAGATTATTTTAAAAAAATTTAAAATTTAAAATATTTTTAAAATTGCCCCCACTATAGTATTTGTGAAAAACCTTTAAAACTTTAGTTTTACTTTTAAAGTTTTAATATTCTTTTAAAAAGTAAAAAAAAATTAAATTTAATAGGTGTTTAGGTCACACGTGATGAGGTCTTTGAGTCTCTATCCTCTGACTATCTCTTTTATGGTAAAAATATGGTTAGACACTTATAATTATAGATTTTAAAAGATTGAATTTGATATTATTAATGAGTTTTTAAGTGTCCCTACATAGCAAATGACATGTTGGTCTAAGAGCATCTTTAATAATATACTATTTCAGCTACCATTGGCATTGGCACCCAAATAAATTTCTCCAAATGTGTATCATTTGAGATACCAAATTTTTGGGGGTTGCCAAATTTGATACCTTAAATGACAATTGTCATTTGTACCATATCATATTTTCCTTTCAAAACATGGAAATATCAAAATATATCATTATTAATGCGTTAGAGCACATATGTAACCAAATTTGGTACTGATCAATTTGGTACCATTTAAGCAGGGTCGGCCTTGAGATTTTGGATGCCATAGGCGGGCTCCTAAAATGTTGCCCCTACTACATAAAGACTAAAAAAAAAAAGCGTGTAAAATTTTAGTTATTTATTCTTAATTTCTCATGAGCTAAATGTACAACAATCAATTCACAAATCGCATTCTCAATAGGCTCACCTCGAACCCTATCACTGATTTACCATTAATTAATTATATATATATATATATATATATAAGAAGCTAAAACCTATAACAATCAAATCAGAAAAAAGGTTTTCTATAGGCTCATCCCGAATCTCCTATCATAATTACAAATATAATTAAACTAATAAAGAAAACCTACACAACCAATTCATAAGGAAGGTTTTCAATAGGCTCATCCCGAACCTCATATCATCATTACAAATACAACAGTTCTTTTTGTCCTCTCTTGTGCATTTGACTAACTTGAAAGTTCAATCAGTTATTTTGAAAAATCGATTGTTGGATTTGATGCTCCACTTATTCGTATCAAGAATACAACAAATCACATTGATCCAATGGTTGGTTTTTCAAAAAATAGACCGTGATAGTTTTTCACAATTTTTTCATTATATTTTAAGATTTTTTTCAAAATTGCAAAAACCGACCATTGGATCAATGTGATTTTTTGTATTCATGATAAATATAAGTGAAATATCAAATACAACGGTGGATTTCTCGAAATAACTGTTCCAAGTTGGTCAGATATACAAGGGAAGGCAAAAAGGGAGGACAAATGGAATTTTCCTTACAAATATATCAAACAAATGAACAATCAATTCACAATGAGAGTTTTCAATAGGGTCACCTGAAACCTCATATCATCATTACAAATTTATCAAACTAATAAACACAATTTGATTACAAGTTTTGAATATAATTCCATTAAAATGAATATAATTCAACTATATTTTCCATAAATGTGTCAAACATACATATAACAATGATACTAAAAAATTAACAAAAATTATATTCTAAAGAAAAATGCAACAACAAAAAATAGATGTTAAATAGTAGAACATATATAGTATATTGGGGTTTGACCCTTTGAACTGTCCTTGAATAAAAATTGGTTGTCTAAGTATTATATCACTACTAGGACCAAATTTAATGCCCCTAAATCTTACTAAAAAAATGGATGCCCAAGGCGGTCGCCTTTTCAGCCTGCCCTCAGGACCGGCCCTGATTACATAGTGATCCATCTAGTGTGGCCATATCTAACATATGTCTACACTAAAAAATAAAAATTAATAGTTCTAAGCCAATTTTAGAAATAACAAAAATACTGAAATGTTAATAGACTTTCATATGACTAGCTGCAAAAAATTGACTATGAAGAAATCAGAATGATTCTACAATGTTAGTGTTCATAAATTTATGTTGAATAAAATGTACATGAATAAGTTCAATAAAAAGAAAATATTAAAATCATGTTCTATAACGGAAAAGGATCCCAATTGCTATCAAATTATTTGTTGGCACATTTGGCTAGTGGTGTCAAATTGGGCGGATCGGCCCGGCCAGTTAAGAAAGTGGGCTAATTGATTATCGGATCGGATCGGGCTTGACCTGTTAATTTATTGGACCGAATTGGGCCTGTTTAATGAGAGAAAAATGCCTGTCCAATATAGTCCATTAGATTAGTCCACTAAGATAATGGGCTAGATCGGATCGGAATGGGCTAATGGATAGGACTAGCAGGCTAATGGATCAGGCTTTTTTGTCTATTTTATTTTATTTTTTCACTTTCTTTTAGTATATTTAAATTACAATGTAAAAAAGAAAAAAAACATAACTTGTAAAGCACATGAATAAATAATAATTAAGCAAAAAAAAACTTAGTTTATTCATATTTCAAATGTATACAATTTTGGTAGGAGAGTGTTGCATCACCATAATTAAAAATTAAAAAGATTCACCATAGTTAAAAATTTAAAAGATTTAAAGATTGATGTCAAAAAATAATAATTTTAATTAAAATTATATGAGATTCTTAATTAAAAAAGATAATTTGTGACTTCTACTAAATAAGTTCTTTTCCTTTTTCAAAAAATTAGTGAGTTCATCAATCAAAAAATAAAATAAAAAATACCAAATAGACTCGTGAACATGCTCATTTAATTATAATTAAGAATTATTAAAAAAAAAAGACTCATAATTTGTAAAATACAAAACCCATCGTTGGATTGAACAAACTTCTTATGAATAAAGAAAAATTGATTAAGGTATCCAAATAACTTGTTTTGATGGTGTGCCATCTGGAGTGCCAAAATTTGGCAATGGCACCAAGCTAGTGGTGCCAAAATGACACTTTTTATTTGTGTCATGTCATACTTTCTCTTCAAAAATATGAGAAGTGTCCAAATATCTTATTAATGTATTATAGCACATAGGTATCAAAATTTGGCATTGATGTCATTTAGGATGCCAAATTTTGATTTGGATATATCAAATGGCATGAATGCATTGGAGATGCTCTAAATTGATCATATCGTACTAATATGGTTGTAGGTTGGCATTACAGAAATTAAGTCCTAAACTTAATACTCTAATAATATTAGTATTAATTATTTGTGTGTATTAGATCGAACTGTTTAATTTAAATAAATGTGATATTTTTTAAAACACATAATGCTCATTTTTAATTATGAATATTGTCAAAACTAATTAAGCTTTGCAACAAAATGGAGGAAAGTTTTCTAATGAGCAAGTTGATTTTGTATATTGAAAATAAGATTTTTACCAAGTTTAGTAGAGAATCAATCATAGATGTTGAGTTCCACTTTGATGGATTCTGTTTGAAATGTACTGAAAAAACAATTATTTATTTCGCCTTTTTTTCTTCTTTTTTTTTTGTTCATAGTTTGTTAAGGTTAAATAAATATTGGCCTTGTTTTAATGAAAAAATTTAACCTTGAATCTTAATATATTTCTCATGCTTGAACTTTAAAATTTTTGTTTTTAGAGCTTTAACACGACTCAACAAAAAATTCTGATTCTGCCCCTGGCTGTAATCCTTTACCATTTGAGCTACACCTATGATTTAAAAATTATTATTATTATTATTATTATTATTATTATTATGCACATAGATAAAATTAAAATTTACTGATTTCTTCTATTTTTTCAAGTGGGCTAATGTGACAATATTCGTTAACAAGGCACAGGAGTTGGAATGCAACATTGAATTGTATGACACTGTTGAGTGAGCATGATAATATTCATTAACAAGCCATATGACTTGGAATGTGACAGTAAAGTTAATTTAACACGTACAAGGGCTGTAGATTTTCTCCTTCAAGAAACTACTGCACAGCATCACAGAATTACCATTTACCAACACCCATAAATGATCACCCTCTTAAGAGCTTTACTCTAGGCATGGGATTTGGGAACAGCATTAATATGAAATGTCCTTAATAAAAGCATCAAGATTAGTCATAGAAGATCCACATTTTTCAATTGCTCCTCGACACTCGTCTTGAACTTCTCTTGCTCTTCGCCTCATTTCTTTCCCCTCATTGCCTTCCAAATCCATAAACCTCTGCACTAACTTTGCAATTTCTTCCCTTGTCACCAAACAATCTGACCCTTCCTCTTTCTTCACTCTCAACCCAATCTTCAAATCTTCAACAATTAATTTACTGTTTGGGACTTGATCCCAAAATATAGGAAAAGTAAGCATTGGAACACCTGCAAAAATAGCTTCAAGAGTGGAATTCCACCCACAATGAGACCAAAACCCACCAATAGAAGAATGACATAACACCTTTAATTGGTCACACCAAGGCACTACCAACCCCATATCACCACAGCTACCATTTTGTAAGCTAGAAGTTTTTTCCCCACGTGCCACCCACACGTACCTAACACCACTTTGTCTCAACCCAGCAACAAGTTCATCCATTTGAGCACTTGAAATTGAAAGGAAACTTCCCAATGAGACGTACAAGACAGAGGCTTTAGGTTGAGAATCCAACCAATGGAAGTAACTGGGCTCATTGGGAGGAGGAGTTGTTGCTATAAAAGGGGAATTTTGTCCAAGTTTGAAATAGGGTATTGTGGGGCCGAGAGTGTAGAGAGGAAATGGAAATTTTGATCTTAGTGTGTCCATGACTTGGGCTTCAAGCTCGTAAATGGAAGTGAAGAGAAGATATTGTGATTTAGAGATCCACGAAACCGCTTTCAAAGCACAAGCCAAGAGTTGTTGGTTACTTTCATAAAATATAGTTGGAAGGTCTGCTAAACTCGTTGAAGAAATTCCAGGAATGTAGTCCACATGCTCTTTTCCTCGTTCTATTACATCAATATAAGTAAACAAACACGTAATTAACGACTTTAATCAATGTGGTAGGGATAATATTACTCCTTAAAAGATATATTACATATATCTGTAGCTCTTTTAAGTCCGGGCTGACCAAATTCTCATTCACATGGCAAGCGAGGTGGAATCCATTCCCACTTCACAAAGAAATCCTAGGAGATGCTATGAAATTTTTAAAATTACCCCTGTTCTTCCATTGTAAAATACTCTGTTATTAGTGCATAACATTATTCTATATAGTAGTTACCGAGACTACCATCAAATGTGAGTTTTCAGACATAACATTATTTGGGGAAAAAAAGAAACATGTACAGCACCTGACAATTTCACCGGAAAATGCCCATTTTGAACGAGGAGATCAAAATGATAGAACACCGAAAACACCGAAGCCGACATCGTCCAAAGCGACGCCACCGGAATATTCCTCCGATTCCCCACCCCGACTGCCCATACTAAGTAAGTGTCGGCTATGATAATGCTCGCCGGCGGCTCAAGCTCAACCAGGAACCGCTCGAACGGAGCTTCCATCTTCGTCGAAACAGCTTCGATGAATCCATGAAAGTCGGTAGCACGAACTAGCTCCGACGGAATAACATTAGGTATCGAAGAAAACCGAATGTTAGCCGGCTTTCTATCGGAGCCGATGAAGCCGAGCCACTCTTCGGTGACGACGAAGGTGATGAGCATATCATCTCTTCTGGAGGCTAGTAATTTGCAGAGGTTCATCATGGGGTTGACATGGCCTCTACCTGGATAAGGCATTGCTACCACGTGGCAAACGCTGGTTCGTTTCATGTTGACGGGATCCATGTCCAAAATCTCACTGACTTTAATCTTTGATGGAAGTCTGAATAAGGAAGAAGAACAACAACTCTTTCATTGAAGAAGGCAATGAGCTTACAGTCCTTACAGAGTTCTTAATCTGCTACATAGAGATATAAATTATATGACGAAAATATCCTTACAGTTATGGGATGGAAAATTCCAATCTAGGTGTTTTTGTCCTCCGCAGTGCATTTAACCAATTTGGAAGAAATATTTCAAAAAATCGATCCTTGGATTTAATATTTCACTTATATTTATCATAAATGCAAAAAAACACATTGATCCGATAGTCGGTTTTTGCAATTATAAAAAAATTATACACAATACAAAAAAAAAAAAAAATTGTGAAAAACTGTCACAATTCATTTTTTGAAAAATCAACCGTTCGATGAATGTAATTTTTTGCATTCATAATACATATAAGTGGAGCATCAAATCCAATGATCAGTTTGTCAAAATATTTATTTTAAGTTGGTTAGATACATCAAGAAAAACAAAAGAAAGAACGAATAGAATTGCTCTTATGGAATCAGAAAATGCTATGCATCACTACAATATATCACTATAAGTATCTCTGTATGAAAGAAAGATAGTGAATTTTTCAAAATATCTATAAGTGATTTTTGAAAGTTACTCTCATTTCCTTCTCATACCTCCGTGGAATTTTACAAATTTTTGTCGACCGTATACGACAAACACGTCAAGGACTGTGGGCCGGGCTGGCCACTGACCCAACTTTGTCTATTTTTGGGGGTTTAGGATAGAGGTAAGGAGCTTGCTGTCTTTTTCTTGATTGATTGCGTAGATGCTTAAATTCGTACATCGGTGTTCGAGCCACAACCACGAGCCTTATGTTCCGTTTGGTAGGAGGGATGGAAAAGTGGAAGGAAGGAAAATAGGAGGGATGGGCTTTCCTTCCTCAGGGGAGGGAAACCATTTTTCCTTCCTGTGTGTTTGGTATGATGGATGGAAAAGTGGTTTCCTTCCTTCCATGTGTTTGGTAAACAAGGAGGAGGGAAAGGAAGTAAAGCACCTAAATTACATTTATACCCCCACTTTTATTTAACCAAAATGAAATTATACTACTAAATTCTAATAACCATTAAAAAGATTCACAAGATTATATGTTCATAATTGAGAACTAATAATTTTATAAGTGGGCTTTCCTTCTTCTAATTACTGCCAGCGTCAGATTCAATTATACATATATCCATTTAGCTTATCATAATGGCAAATTTTTGGCGGATACCATCCTGCATAATTTGCAAAGAATTAGTGTTTGAGTTTAGGAAGTTGCAGTTGGTTGGCGATAGATGCATCTTTGCGCAAGTTGGATTCTCCATTGTCTACTGGAAAATCATACACGCACGCAAAAATTGCAAAAGTATTAGCTCATTCAATCACATACTGGTGCAAACACAAAATAACAGAACATGAGAGGAATATTTCATTGTAGTATGAAGGACAAAATAGGAAAGCTGAAGAGTGAAGGGAGTTTAGGTAAAAATAGATAAGGGTAATTGTGGGTTTTCATTAAATTTGAAGGGCAAAATAGGAAAGCTAGCTATGATAAACCCCATGCAACATTTTCCTTCCTCAAATCCGCCCACTTTTGGGCGGATGAGAAGAGGCTCAAAATCCCTCCCCTTTTCCTTCCACATTTCCCTCCCCTTTTCCCTTCCCCCCATATCAAACACACCCAAATTTACACTTCCCTCCACTTTTCCCTCCTCCCCTTTCCCTCCTCCCACTTTTTTGTTTTTTGGGTTGAATGTGGCCCCTGTTTTTTATAAGGTGCAGTGTGATCTCCCATGTGGGCGGCGTCGGATCCTCTGCTAGTATTTCTGCTTACTCGTATTTGCTAGCATTTGAATGGGACAGCAACACGTACAAATGGAGGGATTCAAAGGCTGAAAATCAAGGAGCGAATAAAACGACACCTAAAAGTGCGTTTTAATAAGAAAATGGCATAAACGCCATTAATTTTTTTAAAAAAATAAATAAAAATAAAAATATCCAAACAATACTGAAAACAGATTTTATTATCATTAATTCCAAATAATAAGTTTACTTACCAAGAGGCCCCTTCAGGTCAAAATTAAAATCAACTAATATTGAGGGATTGTCTAATATACCCTTTCCATATTTTTGGCTAGAATTTAATTAGTATATTATTTTCTGATTTAATGTCCTTATTTTTAGAAAATTGTCGTAACCTAAATTAAATTTTGGTATTATTTTTGAATTTGAAATTATTTTCTCAAATTAGGTAGATTCTACTATCACTTTATTTTTGTAAAATTCTATATCAAAAAATTAGGAATTCAAAAAATCATGTATACATAAACTCTTTCTAAACCAAAAATTAAAAATAACTTTTAAATTACACCGAATGCATAAACATGACACATGACACATGACACATGACACATGTTCCAACAGTGAATTCAATAACCCAAAATCATGTATACATTTTTTTTTTTTTTTTTTTTTTTGAACAACAACAAAAAAATTATAATAAAACAAAGACAATCCTAAAAGAGGTCCAAACAACATATGCGAAAGACTTCGCTAAGATAGCCAGGAAGTGAGCTTGTTGAACCTTTCCTTGAGGGACTCTATCGAACTTGCAAATATTAAACTTGGACCTTAACTGCAAAATACGGAGTATCAAAGAGCAAAAGATACACTTCTTGAGCAATCGAAGAGCGTGATGAGAGTTAATGCACCAACTGCAGAGAATCAATTTCGATACACGCCGAGGAGAATCCTTGTTGACCCGTTCATGAGAGAGCTAATATGAGTGTGTGAACTTCTGCATAAGAGCAAACAAGGCTCTGAAAGACATCGCTTGAGCACCGATTTCAGTTCCATCGGGATCAAAAGCAACCCAACCCCAACCAGCCCAATTTTCTAATGCAAACCAAACGAAAAAACAGAGATACACGACTCTGTGTTTTCCAAAGTCTCAATTTCATTGTTACCCGCCCAATGAAATCCCCAGAATCATATATACACGACTCTTCTTAATGCAAACCAAATGAAAAACACAGAGATACACGACTCTGAGTTTCCAAAGCCTCAATTTCTTCGTTACCCCAAATGAAATCCCCAAAATCATGCATGCATGACTATTCCCAATGCAAACCAAATAAAAACACACCGAGATAAACGACTTTGAGTTTTCAAAATAAAATATACATGACTCAAACCAACATTTCACACCATTACATTGTCGGGAGTTTAATATATTCCATGAATCATCACATTCAACATGGTTAAAGTGTAATATATCATCCAAAACATAAATATCTATAAACACACACACAAAAGAAAAACCCAACTATTTCAGTCGACTTACTGGTTTTTTCGTTATGCTCCGTTTGGTAGGAGGGATGGAAAAATGGAAGGAAGGAAAGTAGGAGGGATGGACTTTCCTTCCTCAGGGAAGGGAAATCCTGCTTCCTTCCTGCGTGTTTGGTATAATGAAAGGAAAGTGGAATTCTTTCCTTCTGCTTATTTGGTAAACAATGGGAAGGAAAATGATGTATTGTATTGAATTATAATTTTATCATCTCATATTAAAATATATTTTAAATGTTTTTAATAATTTATTAAAATATTAAAAATGATTTTAAAATAAAAAATTAAAAGAAGAATAAAATAATTATTAAAAGAAAAATAAAATAATCTTAACAGAGCTTTATTTGTTGGAAGAAGGATTTGTATTTGTTGCAGCAAATAAAAGACCTCCAGGCAGTTGTGGGTTTTTAGCAAAAAATAGAGGGCAAATTTGACAATTAACCAAGCAAACTTCCTTCCCCCCTCATCCGCCCGAAATTGGGGGCATTGCTTTTGACGGCGCAACCCCCCTTCCAATCCCCCCCTTACCTGCCCCCAATTCTCCCCTTCCTCCCATACCAAACATACCCAAAATTTCATTTCCTTCCACTTTTCCTTACTTTCTCTTCCATCCCTCCACTCTTCCCCCAAACCAAACAGGGTGTTATTTTTTGGTGCCGAAATGTTGAACATCGGTGATTGTCGGATGACATAGTCAATCTCTCTCCCACTCGATTTCTAATTCCCACGTTAAAAATGAGATAGCTTGAAAGACGACCCACGATATGTGACACTCTAAAGTTTGCACCGAGAAAATAGGCTGGATTCGGGTAACTGCAAATTTTGAGTTTATCCGCGCCACTTTAGGAAACTAATTTCAGTTTAAATGAAGGATATTTGTGTCCTTTACTGTCTAATTATCGAGGTTTATGTATCTCCAAAAATTATGAGGACCATTTGGCATAGACATCTTATACCATAGTGCTATTGTTATAAAACTCTTTACTATTTCCCTCCCGACTAACAAAAAGTTTTCTTCTTGCCCACTTTAAAAACAAAAAATTCACAAAATTAGATACTCACCTTCTTCCCAACCACAATTCTCTCTCTCTCTGCAACTCCGAGAACCTAGCTAGGCTACTAACCCAAACTAGATCAGACTCAGATCTCCGTATCATCTCTCACACCCCCCATCTCTCTTTTCATGACAACTGTTACTACTTTTCATTACAACAGTTCTTCCACTCTTATCTCTCCAGCTACAAGGATTGCTAGTCCAAGAATGGCGTCTGTGGGTTCAATTTGTCCGACCCTAAGACGCAATTCATATGTTTTCGAAGCAATTCGTATTTGATCCGTGAGCACTATCATCTTCTTCTCTCTTAGTCAAGCTTTACTCCAATACACAAAAATACCAACTTTCATCTTACTCTCTCATCATCTCTGCCATTTAGTCTATCTTCCTACCCAACTTTCATCTTGCACCAGGTACGGTAGATGGAGGGAGGAAGAATACAAAAAAAGAGTCGGAGAGAGAATGAGACGAAGAGAACCAGAGATTTTAGAGTTTTTGATGTATGGGTGTTAACAACAAAATAAGGCGTTAGCACCATCCATCAATTAAAACGTACTCTTAGGGGTCATTTTACTTGCTCCTTGATTTTCAGCCTTTGGATCCCTTCATCTGTGACGTGTCGCCATCCCATTCAAATGCTGCCAAATACTAGCAAAAGATCCCGACACATGTGGGCCAGGTTGCTGGTGGGTTGGGCTGGCTTAGAGCATCTCCAATGGTGTTAGCTAAAATTGGGGAGCTAAAGCTAAATTTAGCTTGCTACAGTGTCATTTTAGCTTGCTACAGTGTTTTTAGCTATAGCTTTGGCTAGATGAGCTCCAATGGTGCATCCTTTATTTTTTTAGCTTAACTACATTATCCCCAATTTACCCTTATTCATCTACAATAATTACACAATTATGCATTCCTTTATCTCCCACCAATATTATCCAAATTTAACCGAAAAAAAAAACAAAAAAAATTAAAACTTCAAATTTTATAATTTTTTAAAATTACCTAATATATTCAAATTGTGTTCCGTTGTCGTTTGATAAGAAAATTTCATCGTCACAACGCATTGTGAGTGTTTTATCAAAAAAAAATAATTTTTTTTTTAAAAAATACAACGAAATATTGGGATTCAATTTGAGCTCCTTTGTTCTTAATCACATGAATTACACAATTTTTTACTCTTCAGCAATTATAATACATTCTTGATGAATGAGATTCGTCCTTTGTATGACATGGATGGGATTTGGAGATGACAATAC